>PVJC01002156.1:60427-82640 GCA_004026665.1 Murina feae | reverse complement strand
ACACACACACACACACACACACACACACACACACACAAAAGGCGCCTGGCAGACTGGGGCCATCATAGGACATCCACTGAGGGGTCCCAGACTGTGAGAGGGCACAGGCCGGGCTGAGGGACTCCCTCCACCCCGAGTGCACAAATTTTTGTGCACCGGGCCCCTAGGATTCTAATATTGAGGCATCCTTACATTCTTGGGATGAACCTTATTTGTCCAGAAAGTACTATTTTTTTAATCCATTGCATGTTTCCACTTACAATTTCATTTAGGGCAGCGATTGCCAACCGGTGGTCTGCAGACCACTGGTGGTCTGTGAGGTCCAAAAAGTTGGCAACTGCTGATTTAGGGTTTTTGCATCTGTGCTCATAAATGACATTGGTCTGAAACCCCATCCTTGTGTACCACAGGCAGGGTGGGGCAAAAGTAGGTTTATAGTTGTGAGTACAAAAAAGAGAGTTTATTCTTGTATTATTATTTATTTATTATTATATTACTAGGGACCTGGTGCACAAAAATTTGTGCACTCAGGGGTCCCTCAGCCTGGCCTGTGCCCTCTCACAATCTTGGACCCGTCAGGGGATGTTCACCTGCTAGCATGCCTGGCCAGCCTGGGCCGTTTTCAGGCTGCCCACATCCCCTTCAGGGTTCAGGTCCCTACTAGGGTGCCTGGCCAGCCTGGGTGAAGGGCTGAGGGCCGTTTGCAGGCTGGCCACAGCTCTCATTGACCCAACATCCCAGCGAGGCTGGCTAGAATAGGGTTTCTGGGGTTTATTTATTTTCTGTAATTGAAACTTTGTTTCCTTGAGCAGAGGCCTAGTCAGACAAGGAAGCCTCCTGTTTCAGCTCCGCGGCTTCTATAATTGAAACATTGTTGCCTTGAGCAGAGGCCCAGCCAACCTAGACAGGCAATTTCAACTCCATCGCTGATGCAATGGAAGCCTCCTGTTTGCTCTAGCTCCATGGCTGCCGACTGCCATCTTGGCTGGGTTAATTTGCATACAGCCGCTCTGATTGGCTGGTGGGCATAGCTTGGCTGGTGGGTGTGGCTTAGATGTCTCAGAGTGATGGTTAATTTGCCTATTACTCTTTTATTAGATTAGATTTTTTATATGAATAACTGTCAACCTACTTTTGTTCCACCCTGTATGAGTTATGTGGCTTTTTAAAAAAGGTTTTTAAAAATTGAATTTTTAGAGAGAGAGGAAGAAAGAGGGAAACAGAGAGAGAAACAATGATGGGAGAACAAAACATCAGCCAGCTGTCTCTCGCTCACTCCCCACCAGGGATTGAGCCTGCAGTCTGGGCGTGTGCCTCAACCAGGAATCATATCAGTAACCCTTTGGTGCACGGGATGGTGCCCAAGCAGCTGAGCCACACAGGCCATAACTCTTTTTCTTCTTATTCAAGACGTATATTTCTTGACTGCGGTAAAATGCATATAACATAAAAGTCACCATTTTCTCATTTGGCATATGTATGGGCTGACTCATCTATAATGTAACTTTTTTTTTTTTTTCTTTTTCTGTGCTCTGGTTATAATGCAGGAATTGTGTGCCCCTTTTAAGTTTTAAGGTAGAACTTACCTGCAAAATTGAGCCAGTGAACTCTGCAGCCAAGACTTCCTGGGTAAATTAGCTGAGAGACTTGGACAAGTTACTGCACTTCTTTGGCTACAGTTTCCTCATCTGTAAAGTTAACATTAGTGCCTGTGTCACGAAGTTGTAAGGGTCCGCTCAGTCAGTGCAGGGAACAAGCATTTGAAAGGTGCCCAGCCCTTGGAGCTACAATGAGTATTTGTTGCTTCTATTATGATTGGTATTATTATTGAGTTTTTCCCCCTGCCACCTTAAATAGTGTTATAGTTTATGTTTTTGGAACAATTTTCAAACTTTGTTTTTCTAGAAAATTGCTTGCTTGATCTAGGCTTTTAAGTCTATTGCAATAAATTTGTTCCTGATAGTCTCATATGATTTCTTATCATCTCTAATCCACCTGTACCTATGGGCTCTGTTGAGTTGCTAATGTCCATCGGTGGCCTTGCTTTGTGTCTCTTAAGCTAGATTGCAGGAAGCTTCTTGCATTTCTTTTTTTAAAACCTGCAGTTTACTTTGCAGATCAGGTCTGTCGATTTGCTTTCTAGCTTTCTGGCGTGTGTTTTTTCAGGTCATCCGTGCGCAGGGGCCATGCTAATCTCCTCTGAATCGTTCCAGTTTTAGTATATGTGCTGCGAAGTGAGCACTGCTTTCTGGTTTCGTAAGTTCTCATCTTTAGTGGCGCCTTCATTTTGTTCACATGCCGTTTTTTGGGTGGGTAAGTGAGTTTATGTTTGCTTACTGTTCCTTTTCAGTTTTTGCTGTTGGTGTTTCTTTTTTTTCTGTTTTGTTTCCTATAAGAGACAAAATGGTCACTTATGTAAGAAGTTGGCCAAGTTAGTCTGCACAGAAGTGTGTTCTGCATGGTGATGTTCCACATTGTACCTTTGAGGTGTTAGGTGGCTTTCAGGTTCTGGACTAATTGCACTCAGCCAGGTAAGGACATCTGATGGAGCCCAGTTACTTTTAAGTGTGAGAAAGGTTCCTTAGTGACCGAACCACCAGTGAGTGCTCCTAGGGTAGCTATAATGGAGCAAGCCAGTGTTGTCCCGTTCATTGATCGATCTGTGTAGTCTTCAGTTATTCATTTAAACACAGACAGTGATGCTGGAAAGACATGTTGTGGAAATGATTAACATGTATAATCAATTGACTTTCTGAGAAATCCTCCACATGCTGAGTGGGCTTGATCCAGTCATTTGAGGGGCTTGAATCGCTGAGGCTTCCCTGAGGAAGAGGAATTCTGCCTGTGGACAACAGCCTCAGAGCCTGCCTGAGTCCCATGCCGTCCTCCCTAACAGTGCTCCCCTGGGTCTCTGACTGCTGAGCCAGCCCCACAGTCACATAGCCAGCTCATTGCCTACATGTCTAACACTCACGTCCTGCTGGTTCGCATTTGACTAATACACTCAGAAATCACTGCCCTGAAACATTTTCTTTACCCTGAGTTTCAGTTTTTACCCAAGTAGTACATGCATATAATTTAAACAGCCAGTTACTCTGCGAGACTCATTGTAAAAAAATAACCCCCTCCCCAGGGGCAACTGTTTATAGCTCCTTCCAGCTTCCATCTCTAAGTAACATGCATGTGTTGTTACTTCTTGCTTTCTCGAAAGGTTATTGGCATGATGTCTTGACTTCCTGTTCTATTTAGCCTCTTAATCATTTCCTTTCCTGATTATCTCCCAATACATTTACATTGTTATTTTGAGTAGATCAATATTCAACATTGTTATTTCTAAGATCGTAAATGTTATTGGTAGCTGAACCCAGGCGTCTTGTTTGCTTTATTTTTTTTCCTTTCTTGTATTACACTATTTTCTCATGCTAATAAAGGAATATATAATATAAATTACACACACACACACACACACACGTGCATGCTCTGGGTCCACTCTACAGCTGTCGTTTTGGGATCCCAGTCCTTGTAATCCTGGGGATTCCGTTCCCTTTCTCTTAGGTTGTATCTCATTGGACCCCATGTTGCTGCCTTTCATGAGCTACTCCATCCTCCCGTCGCTTTCTCAGAACAGATAAGGGAAGACAAACATTTTGAGACCCTGAATGTCTGGAAATGTTGGCATTCTATCTTCAGACTTTACTAGGTGACTTGCTGGAAATGAGTTTACTCTTAGAGTTTTGAAGGCATTAACTCACTGTCTTCTAATTTCTAATATTGCTTTTGAGAACTTTAATGGTATTCATGTCCTTTAATCCTAGAAGATTTTCTTAAATTATTTTATTAATGATTTTTTTTGCTATTGTTTTTTCTGTTCTTATGTTTTTAGGCTTTGTATTATTAAATGTTGGACTGGTCTTCTAATTTATTTCTCCTATATATATATTTTTTAAAATTTTTAACAATTACTAAATAAATAAATGAACCCTCCTGCTGTTAGTCTCACCTCTGCCCTCTGTTCCAGGGTGCCGAGTGGCATGGATCCTGAGCTATTTTTTTAAATTTTATGTTTTTTATTGATTTTTAAAGAGAGAAAGAAAGAGGGAGAGAGAGCGCGAGAGAAAGAGAGAAATATTAATGTGAGAATGATACACGGACTGACTGCTTCCTGCACGGCCCTCACCGAGAAATCTTGCCAATGTGCCCTGACTGGCAATCAAACCAGTAACCCCTCGGGGCCCAGGATGATGCCCAACCGAGTCATACTGGCCAGAGCACCTATAGTTTATTTTTTGTTCTTCTGAGAGATTCCCTCAACCTTATCTCCTAGTGCTTTTAAAGTTGTTAACTTCTGCTAGTATGTTTTTAAATTCTGAGAACTATTTTTCCTGCTACATTCTTTTGATAGCATCCTTTTCTCATATGACAGTATAGTATCTCCTGTTTCTAATGATGTGAATGATCATTTTGAAAAGTTCTCATCTCTCTGCCTACTATTGCTGGCAAGTGACATTCTTCTACCTGTTTAGGTCTCTGTCTTTCATATTCGATGGCGTCCAGGTCTGATGGTCATTGGCTGCCTGCATATATTTAAGATTATATTTATGATTACTCAAATGTGACCTTAGTTCTAGGGCAGGGACTTTTTTAACCTGGTGTTCAGGTTCAGGGATGGAACTTAGGGGATCCATAAACTTTACTTGGAAAGAAATGGTCTTTATTTCTATTTCACCTCAATCTGACTATTACATTTTCTTCCATTATAAGATTAGGCAATCAATCACAGTTGTAATATTAGAGAGCGCGTGTGACTTTTTCACCAATAAACTAAAAATCAGGTATTTTTTTTTTTTATTTAAGGTTGATTTGGCAGATATCTCAAGATATCTTAAAACTACTGTACTTATTAGATCTGCTATTGGATTTTGCTATTTAATACATTAACTTAGAAGCACTTCTAGGACTCAAGCAGTTTTTCTGTCTTATTAAATGAATGCAAGTATAATTGGTTTTCTTTATACGTCTGTACATTTTACTTTATGCACTTAAATCTCTGTTCCCCTGGGCTAGTCACTTTCGAGGGTAGAAGGCAAACTCCCTTAACCCACCTCCCCCTTTCCAGGCAGTCACCCTGCCTTCAGCTCAACCTGGAGAGACCCTGTGTTTTGCTCTCTGCAGTAAGCGCTTCCCTGCCTGCTTGGGAAATGGCCACCACACCGCCCAGTGGAGGAGGGACCTGGGCTCCTGGGGACATTGTCGGTGAACCCTCCCGCTGTTAGTCTCACCTCTGACGCTGTTTCAGGGTGCCAAGTGGCATTGATCCTGAGCCCTTGGGGTTTGGGCATCTTGCTCTCATCCTCCCCCTTGCCCTAGGATGCCGTTCCCCTTACTCCTTTAAGGCGCTACCACACCTCTGTCTGCTTTTCCAGCTCACACATATCCACAGCGGTTGCCCTTCTTCTCTTTTCTTTGTCCTTGTGGGTTTGTGCCTTTAAAAAAACTCCTGCGCTGCCATTTAGTGGCCTCACTAGGCTGAATACGTGTGTTCATCCCAGCTCTTCCATCGGAATCCTTCTGATCTTTCAGGCATTTTCTAATAGAGGAAGCAATGTCTTGCATTGTGAATTGCTCTTCTTATTTTGCCAAAATTGAAATTCAGAACCATCAGGCAGTGTAGAGGGAGATGGTCCTGCATTTTTTCCGTGTGAAGGGCAGTAGATCACAGGCCTGGCAGGTGGGAGCTTGAATACCTTCTACACCTGGAGCGGTGGGACCTGATCCTAGAGGTTACTTAGCTTCTCTGTTTGGGGCCAGTGCCTTTTGTCCTGAGGGTGTGACTGAGGGCTTGTTATGCTTGGTCCTGGTTTGCGGGACCCCTGAGGTATCACTGCCTATAAATGTCCAGCGGTCCACCAGGGAGGAAGGTGTGCAAGGCCGGCCACAATGGCTCAGCTCCAACCCCTGGCAGTGTTCAGGCATCAGAGTGCTTGTCCCCCAGCGGGCCCTGCTTCCCTGAACTGCATCAGCAAACAGCAATCAGCTGATGCCTTGGTTAACAGACATGAGGCTGCATCTTAGAGCGGGAACCAAGCCCCTCACAGCGCTCTCCCTGTCCCCGGTCAGGCAGAATGCCTCCACTGACACTGCCTTCTCCTCATCTGTGGCACCCTGTGGCTCTGCCAGCCTCAGCTTCATGGTATCCATGGAGCTGGGCCTCTGCACCCTTTGTAGGTGGGTCAGTCCAACCAGAAATTACCAGGGGCCAGGGCTCTCCAGTCTGTAGGCACCACCAGTGACCCGATGCCACCACTGCAAACCCTCAATCTTGACCCTCCCCCATCAGAATGCTTTGATATGTTAATTTTTAAATTGTGAAGTTATTTAATGTGCATCCATGGCAATTTGTCAATATAATTTAATAACCAGGGGAAATTGAGAGCTTGTGCTCAGCGTAATTTTCTCCACATCTGCCAGCTTTTCTCATCTGCCTGGGGCGTGCGGCTGGGGGACAAAAAGATCTGAGGATTAGAGTGACTTTTCATTTCACCTGGGGCCATAAATCGATAAGCATTGCCTATTAAGCCAGCACCAGCGTTTCCCTGGGTAATTCTATAGCAGGGCCGTGTCAGACGGTTTGAAATTTGTCCTCATTAGGACGCCTTTTTTGCAGGCGTAAGCAAGTGCACGTCCCCACCCCCCATGTGCTGTCGCATAGCTGGTGAAAGGGGACGCGTTGGTCTTTGGGGGACTGGGGGAGTTGGATTTTCACGCAGGGCCTGTGTCTGGTGTGGTGACCACAGCTCAGTGTGACCTGAAATTGCATCTCCTGGTGTCACTAGGATAAGGAATAAACTTAAAATGGGATGTGACAAGTAGTGCTGCAAAAATAATTCATCCTATGAAAGGTGTTCCTGTGAGCAGCTCCATGAATAAAACCCTTTGGGGGGGGGGGCTGTATGGAATGATGGGGTGAGCTGTATGGAATAATGAGGGAGGGGGGCTGCATGGAACAATGGGGGGCTATATGAATGATGGGGGGCTATATGAAACAGGGGGGGCTGTAGGGAACAATGGGAGGCGGGTGGCAGACAGGGTGAAGAGCTCTGTCAGTGCTAGAAACTGCTGCTGGCTCCTCCGCTTATGTGACAATGTGAATCACTCGGGAGGTGAATTGATTTACAGCTGTTAACCCACACCCCCACCACTCTTCTGGCGAACGAGTTATCTATCGGCGGGAGTGATGGTAGATGTATAAGCCTGTCTAGCTGCTATAACAAAATATTATAGATTGGGGGGCTTAGCCAGCACACATTTATTTATTTCTGCTTGCTCTCTCTTTGTGGGATATGAAAGATGTTCAGGACAGTAGATCTCAATAGTAAGTATGATGGCAGTATTAGGATATAATAAGAAACAATGCATAAACATAATCGGGTGTCCCACTGAGATCATTGAGCATCCTTATAACCATATCAGTTAGATTGTTTGCCTCCATTTTGTTGAGTGCTTAAGTATTCTCCTGTTCTTTCCTTTGGGACATGTTTATTTCCTCATTTTGACTGACTCCTTATTTGTTTCTGTATGAGGTAGATCTGCTACATCTTTTGGTCTTGGTGGGGTGGCCTTGTGTCATAGGTGACCTGTGGGGCCCAGTGGCACAGCCTCCCTGGTCACCTGAGCCGAGTGTGTCAGGGATGTCCCTTGTGTGGGTTGTAGTTGAGCCTTGATTGCTATTGGCACATCAGTGGGTGTAGCTGACCCTCAGGCTGACTGGCTGTGAGGATTGGCATAGGATGCACCCCAGCAGGGTTCGGTGCCTGCTGAGACCCCCTTTTGGGTGTGCCCCTGGTGTGCTAATTGGGTGGTGCTCTATTGTGTTGGTTCTGGGGCCTCTTGGGAAGGGTTCCAGTGCAGGCCAAGGCCAGCTGCTGCCTGGGGCTGCCTAGTAGCAGCTACAAAGCAATCAGTGGCTGGTAGCTGCCTGTGCTGTGCCTGGGGCTGCTCAGCAGGAGGTATGGGGCACCCAGAGGCTTGCTGTACCTGCCGCCTGCCCATGGGCAGTATGTGAAGTGGGGTCTCAGGGAGTCCCCAGGGTGGGGTGAGTAGAGTTCACCAGGTTAGAGAAGATTCAAATTTGGCACCAGTGCTGAGCCTGGGCCACCCAGCAGAAGGTACAGGGCACCTTGAGGCCAGCTGGGGGCCTGAGGACCTTGGAGAGTTTTTAAGGTCAACTGTCTGCCACTGAGAGCCTGGGAGGAGTGTGCGTTGGGAGCGGCTGGGTCTCAGATAGTCACCCCATGTTCACCAGGTTAATATAGATTCCGATTTGGCTGTGTGTGGGGAGGGTTCAACATGGGGCAGTGTGGCTGTCTGTTTCTCCAGCCCTTGCCCTGAAGCCACATAATTCAGTTTCTCGCTGTATGTCTCTGGCATTCATGCCCCCCACCCCCTGTCCCTTCACTGAACCCCCCAGCATGGGTGCCTGTGAGCAAGTGAGTCTGTGTTTGGGCCCTTTAAGAGGGCACCTGAGTTTCCAGCAGCCTTCTGTCTCACCTGGATGGATGAATCCCTGCTGATTTCACAGCCAGATGTTATGGGGGCTTCTGTTCCCAGCACTGGTGCTTTGGGCTGGGGAGCCAGGTATGAGCCAGGTGTGAGCCAGGTGTGGGGCCAGCTCCTCTCCTGCTTCTGCCCCTCCTCCCAGTCTCCATGTGGCTTCTTTATCTCCTCAGCTATAGGACTTCTGTTCAGCCAGTCTTTAGATGGTTGTCCATGTAGATTGCTCTATAATTTAGTTGTAATTTTTATGTGGTCATGGAAGGAGGCAAGCACAGTGGTTACCAACGCTGTGTCTTGATCAGGATTAAAACATTTATTTTTTATAGTTCTGGAGGCTGAAAATTCTGAGGCCAAGATGTGATTGCAAATGTTTTTCCCCAGTCTGTGGTTGCCCTTTATTTTCTTAATGGTATCTTTCTAGGAGAAAAGGTGTGTGTTTTTTCTTTAATATTTGTATTGATTTTTAGAGGGATAGAGGAAGTGAGAGGGATAGAAAGAAAAACATCCGTGTGAGAGTGAAATATCGATCAGCTGCCTCCTATGCACCTTCCCCACCAGGGACTCAGCCCACAATCTGGGCACATGGCCCTACTGGGAATTGAACCTGCAACCTTCTGTGCTTGGAATGACACCCATCGGCTGAGCCACACCAGCCAGGGCTTTTTTAAAAGATTAAGCATTTTTATTTCTCTCTCTCTCTTTTTTTTTTTTTTTTTTTTTTTTGCTGATTTGAGAGAGAGAGAGAGAGAGAGAGAGAGAGAGAGAGAGAGAGAGAGAAACATCGACTTATTATTCCACTTATTGATACACTCATTGGTTAATTCTCACATGTGCCCTGACTGTGAATCAAACCCACAACCTTGGCATATTGGGATGACGCTCTAACCAACTGAGCTACCCACTCAGGCCTCAAGAGCAAGACTTTGTAATAATATTCATGGTTGGTATCTCGGTATAGTTTTGGTCTTTGTTTCTTTTATTAATAAGTTCCACCATCTTTGATAGGTTTAAAACTCATTTTAATTTTCTGATTGTCCTTTGCCCATTTTCTGTTTTTGGTCTCCCTTTTGGTCTTTTTCCTACAGATTTCTACGAGCTCGCTAGCTATTAGGGAGACTAATCCTTGGTGATAACATTTTTCTATTTGGTTTGTACGTAACCTGTCTCCTGAATACATTTCACTTTTCTTGTCAAATTTGTCATGAGACGGTTACCAAAGGCCTTCACTTCCATGAGATCATGGAGATGCTCACGGCATAAATACCATCTATGGAGCATTTACCTTCAATGCACATTTATCCTTAGCTCTGGAATCACTGGCTCATTTTCTTGCACCTTTTTGCCCTGACCTTCTATCCATTCAGTAAGATTCAAATCTGAGCGATCATAGGGCCAGTGCTGGTAACAGTGGAAATGGAAAACCTAACAAGGCAGTGGCTGTCCCTCTGTTTTCACAGAGTCCTTGTGGCATGAGAGATGTTTACAAGGCCACGGATGAGGTGCCCCTGGTAGTTTACCTCTGGGCACACATCCAGAGCCTGCCACCAGCTGAGTGACCCGGGGCACCTGCGTCTCCACCGGCCAAGGCTGGCTAGACGGGGCTATGAGAGGAAGTGAGGCAGGTGTGGCCGCACCTGAAAGAAGCCAGCAGTGGCTCCTCTCCCTCGGGTTGCTGTTTCTCATCCTTAGCCACGCATGCTCTGGTTCCCTGACCTCTCAGAGAGGATCTTCTCAGAAGCACTGTCGTTTATCACACTCAGGGACTCTGTCAGCTCGAGCTGCCACGCCAAATGCCAGAGGTGAGTGGCTTAAACAACAGGAATGTGTTTCTCTCATCTCAGTGAGGTGGCCTCCTTATCACTGTGGCTTCACCTGGCCTTTCCTCAATGGGAGTGGGAGTGGCTGAGAGAGAGGTCACTTCCTCTTCTCAGGAGGCCACTAATCCCATCACAAGGGCTCCACCCTCATACCTCCATCTAACCCTGATACCTCCCAAAGCCTTCGTCTCATTGGGAGGCTAGAGCCTCAGCATCTGCATTTTGGGGGACACTAACAAACAGTCCATGGCAGATGTCTTGAGCAGGCTAATGCCTGCATCTCAGTGACACTCTGTTCGTGCTGATAGTCGATGGGTGGCAGTGTGGAGAGAGGAGAGCTAGGTGGCTCTGGTGGGGCGGGCACAGAGGACTTGAGGACTTGAATGCTGGTTCTGAGGGAGGACTTTGGCAGCTCTGGGCCAGCCCAGGTCCTCTGGGGTCCCTCCGGGCTCATGTGTTTCGGGGGCAGGTCAGGGCAGCAATAGTGAGCCAACAATCTTGGGTGAGGCCTCGAGATGGCACAGCCTGTTCACTTTGGGAAGGTGACTCTGGGCACAGAGTGTGGGTAACAGAAATAATGCACAGACAGGGCGCATCTGGGTTCGCATGCTGGCTTATACACAGCATTTTCTCTGCGCTGGGCCCTGCTTAGCACTGTGCAGCGTCCTTATGCAGTGGTGTGCCAGGCTCAGGCAGAGAAGCGGCACCTCTGGGGGAACCACACTGGATGTGGCTGCAAGGGTTAGACCTTACAGGGAGGGGGACTGTGGAAGGGCCCCTGCTGGCTGCCACCTGGGACTCTGGGCCTGAAGGTGGCGGAGTTGCCTGGAAGCAAGAAAACATGGGTAATGAGGGGAGCAGAGCAATGGCAACCTGTCCCTGAAGATGGACTAGAGCCCCATCTGACCGCATTGTCAGATGCCATGGGTGGCTCAGGGCACAGAGACACTGGAGGGGCCCAGCAGGGGCAGGGGGTGCTGGGCTGGCCGCCGCCCTCCCCCTAAGTGGAGTCCGTGAGTCAGCAGCACATGCATGGCTGCAGCAGCACCGGGCACCCTGCACCTGCCCCTGCCCCAGGGACTAGGGGCCAGCACTTCACTTCTGCCTTCCACACACCTGTCTCTGGGGGCCAAGTGGGACTCAGAGCCATGGAGGACAGGAATTCTGGGAAACGTAGTTCCTGCTGATTGCTGGGGACATAGTACACAGCCAGCAGGGGTGGGAGGTCTGCTCTTTGCTCCATCTGATAGTGGAGGGGAGAGGGGAGGCTCAGGGTGCACCCAGTCACACAGATGTTCAGGGGGCTCGGGCTCCAGCGCCTTCAGCTGCACCGGGTGCTTCTGCTCTGTGATGCCAGTAACCCTCCCCCTGTTCCTCCAGGAACCCACCTCAGACCCCTGGGCTGTGAGAGCTTCTTGAAGATGAAGCTTCTGGGGAAGGACGGGTCCCACATGCCTTCTCTCTTGATCAGCTACTTCAGTCCCAGCTTTAGCCTCTGTCCTTTCCGTACATTCCCAGGCCTCCTTTTTCCTCCCTAGTGAGTTCCCTGTGTTCCTCCTGCAGGAATGTCACCTACTCACTCCGGAGCTGGCTGTCAGCACCTAGTGGGCTGCTTGGTGGGAGAAGTTAGTGCCTGGCTCATGTGTTGGGCCATTGATGACAGTTGCTACCTGTTGCACATCAGCTGTTGCCAGGCACTGTGGGTATCACACTGCCATTTATGGAAAAGAGAATTGGGACTTGAGAGCTTGGGTTTGTTTCCGTAGCGAGTGATGGGTTGTAGACTTGAACAGAGGCCCGCTGGCTCACCACTGCCCTTGGCCACCGACCCGCAGACAGCACAGCTTCCTGTGTTAGCAGACCCAGGAGAGGATGGCCGGAGCCACGGAGGGAGGGGGGTGGGGGGTCGGGGCTCTCTGAGCGGCGTTGGGGCGGGGATCAACCCAGTGCCCTGGGACCAGATGGGGTGAACATAGACTGTATCCACCTCTGGACGTTGAGGGATGAGGGCTTTGCAAACTGAGTGAGTGAACGGTGAGCAGAGTCAGGACTCAACCTGTGAATTTGGGCCCCCGAGTGCTTGGTTGAGTGCCTCAGTCTCCCAGCTTACGCTTCCTGAAGCACATGACCACCGGGGTCTGTGGATTTGTGACTCTCTACCAAGGCCCGCACTGCTTCCTGGGGCTGCGCCGAGGTCCCCCTGAGCCTGCCCAGTGCCTGCACAGAGGGAGTTGGATTTGAGGTCCTCCCGCATGGCCCCTGCTCTGTAACCTCGTGCACGTCATGGACGTGGGATTTGCCAGGAGGCCAGGCTTGGCACAGCCCTTACTGATAATTTGAGGAGGCACAACTTCAGAAAAGTGACTATTTAAAAAACTTTACAGTTTGAAATAATTTTAGATTTATAGAAGTTACTAGACATTACAGAGTTCCCATATACTATCCAGCCTCCCCTAATGTTTAACCTCTCCCCTAGACAGTCAGGGTACCTGTACCCAACCAGGAGACTGCCACGCTGTGAACAAAACCCCACACTGTCTGGTGCCCCCGCTTTTCCACTTAATGAGCTTTTCCTCCCCAGGGTCCAGCCCAGGACACCAGGTGGCCTTGGTCCTCATGTCGCCTTGGTCTCTAATCTGTGACAGTTCCTTGGTGGTTCCTTGTCTTTCACGACCTGGGCATGTGGCAGAAGTAGTCCTCAGAAATTTTGTAGACTGTCCCTGAATATGGGTTTGTGTAATATTTTTTCACAATTAAGCTGAGGTTCTGGCTTTTTTAGGTAGAACACAAAGATGTTCTCTCCACATCGTATCAGGAGGCACATGGTGTCAGCGTGATGTATGAACGGTCATTTTAATCTTGATCACTTGCTGGGCTCTCCGCTGTAAAGTTCCTGTTTTTCCCTTTCCTACCTTGTTGGTTAGATACCAGTCACTAGTCCAGCCCACACTCAGGGGTCGGGGAAGCTAACCTGTGCCTCCCAGAGGAAGGAGTTGCCAGCCGCCCCTGCCCTGGCCAGTGTGGCTCACTTAGTGGAACATTGTCCTGTGCACTGAAAGGTCACTGTTTTCACTGTTTCGATTCCCGGTTGGGGCACATACCCAGGTTTTGGGCTTGATCCCCTGTCGAGATGTGTGCAAGAGGCAGCCGATCCATATTTCTCTCTCATCTCTCCTCTCTCTCCCCTCCCTTCTCTCTCTCCTTTTCTCCCCTGCCTTCTCTCCCCCCCCTCCCCACCTCTCTCTCTCAAGTCAATAAAAACATATTTTTCTTAAAACCCACCAACCACCATTGACCAGGATGGGGGGGGATGCAGAGATCCTGTTTCCAGCGAGGTGATTTTTCTAATGATTTTGTTCAGTTTTGAACTCAGGGAAGCAGGCTGTCATCCCTCTTCCCAACTTTCTGTCACCAGGTTAGTGAATTTGAATAATAAAATGCTTAAGAAATCCAATTTCCTTGCATATATGTGATGCTGTATTAGATTTCTGCTGGCAGTTGCATTTTAATATCGGAGAATCTGGAGGCCGTGTCTCCTGGGAAGGAGCACAGAGCCTGAAGCCAGAGCCTCAGGCCTGAGGTCATGAGACGGGGTGCTCTCTTTTGCATGTGACTCACTCGCTGGCTTGCGAGGGTAAGGTGACAGCTTATAGGAAGTGCTAAGATTGCGTCAGTAACACACTGTATTTTTAGGTGCCCTTTTTCACCCCTTGAAGGATGTAGTTGAACTTCTAATCGTCTTGTGTGAATGTAAGGCAGGAATATGGTTATAAGCTGCCACACCGATACGTGGCCCTCTGGCTAATTTAATAGGCTGTGTACTGAGGTGTTCTTAGGCCACTGGTGTGCTTTCATGTTCCGAAATTCTTAAACGCTGCTTTTTAAATTCTCTATGAAAAACTGTACACAGAAGGCACTGTTTTTAATATTCTAATCAACTCTGTTACTGATCAGTGATTGCCAGTCATTTTGGCAGAATAGAGCAAAGGGGACCCTCCTATAGGAAAAGAAGTACCTGATGGTTCCTCAGGAAATATCGTCTTTTCCAGTTCCCAGGGACACAGGTAACGAAGGTATGAAAACAAGCAGCGTGGCGCCTCCTGGTGGCAGCACACACAACTGATTATCTGTTCTGGGAACCAAGCTGATCTTTCAGGCAAGTGGTTTGCAGATAATCTGCTTTATCGGGTGAGCTGCTGAAATCTGGACCTTTCTCTTCTAGGATGACTTCCTGTTCAGCGTCTCCATTTTAAGTGGGATCCTCTGCAGCACACTGGCCGTGCTGAAGTTTATGCTGGGGAAGGTCCTGACCAGCAGAGCACTCATAACCGATGGTGAGTGAGGCCAGCGCCTGACCTCCCAGGCCCTTCGAGGGCGCAGGGCGGGTCGCCTTTAGTTGCTTGTCTTGCAGAAAAGGTCACCAGTTGGGAATTGGTCTTACTAGCCTCTCCTCTTCAGGCGGTTTAATGATTCTCAGGGCTCCATATTGGGGCAGATGGCTGTGCCCTGGGACTAATAAATTCTTCAGGAATCACATCCACCCTGATGCCCCAACAGGGTGGCTGGGGGCTCCCTAGCGTCTTATCATGAAGCACAAAGGGCTTCCCAGAGTCTCGGGCCTTATGTGCATTGCTCCAAACTAGCAGTGAAGGTCTTCTCACAAACTAGACAGGTTTTCTTTGTGGATTCTTTTTTTTTTTTTTAATTGCTTAAAGTATTACAACAAGTGATAGATAGGTCTCCATTTTTTCCCCCGCTCCAGCCGTGGTACGCTCACCTCGCTGGGAGTTCAAGGTGCAGGAACCAGGGCTTTGCTGGGGAAGTGATCCACTGAGAGCCTAGACCAGGGGGAGGGTCCCTGTGCCCCTCAGGGCCGTGGGCACTTCCTGCATGGCTTTTAGGATGACAGAGAAGGGTGTGTGAAACCAGGAAAAATGCATTTCAGTTTGTGAACTAGTGCTGGTGTATACACAAGAAACTTTACAAACCAACCACCTGGCCATGTTCTTTTTCTCCATTCTTGAGCATGTGCAGTTGCCAGGGGGTCAGGAGTACATGAGCCACTGTGCCCTGAGGTGAGAGGTCAAAGGGTAAAAGCTTGTGGGTTGGTGTGTATGCCTGCACAAAATAGAGAAGAAATCACTGAATTTCTTTTTTAAGAAAAGAACCATTCACACACACACCCTACCCCTGACTCCAAGGTGCCCTCCTCTGGGGAATACGGGAGAGCAGGCGGGTGTGTGTGGGTGGCTCTTGGTTCTGCTGTGTAGGGGGTGAATGGCAGTGCAGAGGGTCCTTGTCTCCCAAATGACAAAGCCTGGTATGCTGTGTGGACTTTGACTCCTTGTCCTGTGCTGATGCCCTACTGTGTGTGGAGGTGGGTCTTTGCACAGTAGGGCTGTATTGTCATTTGCAATGACAGCTGCCCTGGGAGCATCGGGGTGTGTGTGTGTGTGTGTGTGTGTGTGTGTGTGTGTGGTTCCTTTGAACAGACCTGAGGAAATTGGGGCTTATATGATCCGACATGCTGATTGCAAGGCCAGGGGACCCTGGAGGCCAGTCAGGTGACCACAGCCCTGGCAGCATCAGAATTGCCTATGGTGTTGGTTAGGTGCAGCTTCCTGGGCCTGAAGTGGGTCCTGTCCATGTGATGAGCACAGGTTTGTGCTGCCTTCACACCAGCAGGACACACTCCACACCAGGGAAGGTGAACCTGGCAGGGTCCTCCCCGCCATTTTGACCAGCAGGGCCTGCCGTCTGCATCTGCCCTTGTAAGATGCCACCTTCCTCCCTGTGCTACGGAGGCCACATGCCCATTGCAAACCTGAATTTTTAAGTAGTAAGAGCTGTTTAAAGTAGTGAAAAGACGGGCATCGGGGAGCGAGGCCTCTGCGTCCCTGCTCTGCTCTCAGGCAGTGTGCAGGCCCCTCTGTGTGGGCCAGGCGGCCAGCCCAGCTCCTGGAGCTCCCCACGGGCTCCCCAAGGGTGCCCCCTGAAGGGCAGGCCCCGGGAAGCCAGAACTCGGCTGGCAGCAGGCCCTGGTTTGCTGCTGTTAGAGCTGATACTGCAGTAGCCCCGACCGGCAGGCTCTGCAGAGTTCTTTTGAGCCTGGTGCTGGGCTGGCGCCACGTTAGCTGGGAAGCCGCTCCTGACGCAGAACCAGAGTTTCCTCTCTCAGGGTCTGTCCTGTTGCTATGAAGGGTCCTGCCTGGTCCCCAAAGGGGGGGCTGCAACTTAATTAAATCAAGCCCCTCTGGTGTCAAGAGCTGCGGTGAGCTCAGTCCCTGAGAAGGATGCAGCCTTCTGAGAGGACCTCTGGCCAGGTCTCTGCTGCCCACCCCACAGTGCGGGCCTGTGGGCAGCTTGCATCCCGCTGACCCTAGGAACAGGGCTCCTTCCTCTCCGGGCGGCCCAGGTGTGGGGAGAGTGCTCATCCCTGTGGCTGTGTGGTCTGGGGTTTCAGAACCGGAAGGAACATGCCTCCTTTGGCCACGGAGTCCTCCTCTTCCTGGGGCTGACCAGCACAGGGCGGCCGGTGCCGAGAGCTCAGGGCTGCGCGCTGTGAATGGGCGTTCCGTGCGGGGGTCTGGCCACCTGCAAGGCTCCTTCCCGCGGCTCTGGGGCACACTCCGCCCGGGCCCTTTAGAGCAGAGGCCTGGCTGCACCTTGGATTCTCCAGCGTGTGTGTGCGCCTCCTCCTCATGTGTCCTTGCGTGGAACGTGGGTGACCGGATGGGGAGGGCAGGCCAGGGACGAGCACTGAGAAACAGCTCCTCTCCCCGTCGCCTTGGGCCCCAACATCACGAAGCCCTTGTGGCTTGCAGGGTCTCAGCATCTTACCTGTCCAGACACACAAGTGCTGTCCAGGAGCCTGAGGGTGGACCCGGCAGTCAGACCCTCCCACCCATGACCGTGGGCTTGACCTTCTCAGACGGGTGCTCTGCATCACATGTGATAGCGATCCCAGACAGTGTCTGTTTAGGCTTCACTCCCCCTTGAACTCCCCACATTTCATAGGGCGAACAGAGAAGAGCTCAAAGACAAGTATGGTTTTTCTAATGGAATAACGTCTGACCAGAATGTTCTCAGACGTAAGCAGTATTCTCATCACATTCTTGAACGTAAGCAGTATTCTCATCACATTCTTGAACAGAGAGGTGTTATTACAAAGGAGATGTTTAAGTGAAAACTGTTCCCTAAACAGGAAGGCAGGGAAGAGCGCTCCCCAGGCAGAGGGCATGGGGGCGGGGCCTGGGACACCTGGGGGCTGTTTGAGGAGGGGGCAAAGGGTGAGGGCTGGGAGGGGGGGGGGCGGGGGGGAAGGGCGGGTCCTGTAGGATGTAGGTCAAGTGTAGGATCCTGTGTGTTTTGCTAAATATTTAAACAGATGAGGAGACATGTTTAATGTTTTCTAAACAGTCCTCTGGCCGGCAGATGGGGAACAGAGCAGGGGAGAGGTCTGGGGAGCTGAGGGTGGTAACCTAGGGGCTTGGGCAGCGGTGAGGGCAGGACCTGAGGATGTAAGGGGTTTGAGGAAGTGTTGACAATGCATGTCAGATGGACAGGGCTTGGGGATGAATGGGCCATGGGGGGTGATGACACAGTGAGAGAAAGACAGAAAGATACAGACATAGAGAACTCTGTTACCCATGAGGGGTCTGGGGCGGTGAGTGGTGTGCGCTGCAGTTCCTTGCTTGGTGGGAGTGTCAGCAGAATATGCAGGGGTAATTGCAGCCTCCTGCTAATTGTATTTTACTCATTTGTTGATTAGCAGAGCTAGGGAACCATCTGCAATCATCTCCTCTTTGGGAGGTGGGAGAGGGTGGGGTCTGGGAGCCCTGCCTCTCATCTATGTTGGGGTTTCTGAGGGGCTGGCTCTGGAGGCTGCCACCTGTGCCCTCTGCCCTGGGCGTGTCCTCTGGTGGTGTGGCCTTCTCTCCCCACAAAGTGCTTCGGTGCAGGCGGGAGGGCGGGCCTCACCTGTCACCTGGTGAGTGGCTGGTTCCCACGCTGAGCTGTATGTGCGCTGGGCCAGGCTGGCTGCCCAGGATCCTTTATGCTGGGCTGTGTCCTCACCGCGGCAGGTCTTCAGAGAAGGCGGACACCAGGGTGTGGCAAACTACAGCCTTCCCACCCTGTGCTGTGCAGCACAGCACATCTTGTCAATTAGACTGGGTTCCTCTCGTTGTTCAGGCAGCATGCGATTGCTGCTATCAGCTTCGCGTTGTCGAAGGTGCAATGACTGTGGACAGTAAGTTAATGGGAAAGTCCGGCGGGAGGAGGAGGGCTTCTGAGGTGCGGCGGGAGCCCAGCTTCCCTGCTGCCGCTGGAAACCCGAGTTGAGGGCCCTGGGCTGACTCCTCCTGCTCCTCCTCATCTCAGAATACCAAGCATCTACCATGGTGTTCAGCACATGCAAGCTTGTCATCAGAATTTCTGCATGAAGCTGCTGTACTTAATTATACAGATTCTTACCTCTCATTAAGGCCGGATTGGTGGAGCCCCTACACAGCTTCTTAAAGGGATATCAACCTTTATGCTTGACAACAGCTTGGGTTTTAACTGAGGAAGCAGAAGAGTGATGGGCCTGGGTGGGCGGGGACAGTGCCCAGGGAGAGTGACCAGCAGTTTGGGGGTGGGGCTGTGAGCTCAGGTTCCTTGTGTGGAGTGCCTGCAGCTGGAGTTTCTGAGGCTGCAGGCAGACACGGCCCCCCCCAGTCCCGTGTGCCCGCTCCAGCGTGCCCTGCAGCCCTGTGAGGTGAGGTTGAACTGAGCCGGACTGCCAGAACCCAGGTGAGCAGAGCCGAGGAGGCAGGGCTCCTCCTGGAAGGTGGCGGTGAGCCAGGTGCACAGTGAATCCATCAGCTGTGAACTGTTGGCAGTACCCGGGGGTGAGAGCATGAATGGGGTGGGGCCCTGCTGTCAGAAACGGGGGTCTGGGCTGTCCTTGGCTGGCAGAGCCATGACTTGATGGAGCTGAGTGGACATCTAGTGGCCATCTGGAGGAACCTCATGCTCTCTCTGCTTTCTGAGCTCCACTGGGCTTCTCTGAGGGGGCGCCACGGGCCAACCTGTGCCCATGACCCAGAGATGGAGAGGGGCTGGAGGTTCCTGACTGCCCTGGGCAGCGGCCATCTCCTCCTTGTCTCCCCTTCTCTCTAGCCACCCAAAGCAAAACCTCCACTCCCCTCTGCAGAGGTAAGCTGCAGCCCAGGTCACCTGTGACAGAGCCCGGGTTCTGCTGATGCCTATGGGGGCCTGCGGAGAAAAGACATGAGCCACAGAGATATTTTTAAAAAAGAACAGGATGATTCAAAGGACAGCCTGAGGCTGTCCACTCTCCGTGGTCACTCTGGCTGCTGTGAGGGGAATGGATTGTGGGTTAAGGGAGATGTGGGCAGGAGGGGAAGCAGGGAAGGTGGTGAGGAGGCAGGGGTGCAGGTGAGGAATGAGGGGGGCTTGGATAAGGTTTGGGCGGTGGGGCTGGTGAGAGGTAGTGAGATGGAGAATGAGTTTTAGGGGTAACAGTTGGCAAGGATTACTTGATGGATTAGATTTGGGGGGTGATAAGATTTGGGGAGTGACAGAAGTCAAGGGTGGGCTCCCAGATGTTTCTTCTTGGCAGCTAGGTGAAGATGAGGTGTTTTGAGGGGAAATTGAAGTTTTTGCTTTGAACATGTTCAGTTTGAAATGCTTATATGAGTCTGCAGCTGAGGGGACGGGTCAGGCCAAAGAGAGAAAGTTGAGAGGCACGGACGTGTGAGATTGGAGGTGACCATCTCGGGGGAAATGTAGACTGGCAGGGTGCTCAGATGGGGAAGAGGACCTAGCGAATGAGACTGAGAAGGAAGCGCTGGGGTGGAAAGAGGAAAACCAGCAGAGTCATGGGGGCCAGAGGAAAGTGTCCCCAGGAGGATGAGGCCCACCAGTTCACCAAGCACATGGCAGCTCAGTTGTCACTGAGCTCAGGGAGGGCATAGGGGAGGAGAGAACCTGAGGGGTGGGGGTGAAGAGAGAATAGGACGTGCGGTTGGGCAGACAAGTCTGCAAGTTTTGTAAAGGGACTTGTGGTGCAGATGGCGTGGGGTCAGGTAGGAGTTTGAGGTGGGTGATGGGAAGCTAAGATTTGTCCAGTGGGAATGTTTCAGAAGAGGGAGAAGAATTTCAAGGACAAAGTCCCTTGGTGAACATGTAACTGGTGTGGCAGAGCTGTCACGGTGGGTGTGGGCTTGGCATTAGGAAGATGAGGTATTGTTGTCCGGACATTTGTGCTCTAAGAAGTGCAGGGCCGAGTGACCAGCTAAGAATTGAAGTGAAGAGGGTTGCAACAGCCAATGAGATGTCATTGCAGGGCCCAGTCATCTCGCTCCCACTGTCCATGTCTCCACCTTGGACCTGAGAAGGCGTCTTGCCCAGGCTTTGCTCAAGGCTTCTCTCCTTCCACATCTTCCTCTCCCCCAGTTGTTCAGTCCCCAGTGAGTGCAACCTGAGTTAACAATTTTGAGTCAACAAAAACAGCACAGGTGGAGTTGCCCCAGGAATGAGACAGCCTGTAGTTGGAGAGGTTGCTGACCCTGCACAGACCAGCTGCCAGGGCCTCACCAGGCAGCATGGACCCAGAGCTTCTCCAGGCCATTACACGGAGGCAGACTAGGAGCCATGTGGCACACACCACAGTAAGACCTCAGGAGCCCCTCTAAGCAAATCCCTTCCCATGGGGCCTTTGAAACTCACAGGTAACATGGAAGTGTGATCCCTAAATTGTGAGGAACCCACTGAGGTGTGATATGTGCCAAAGGAGATGATCAGCATCTGTCAGCTCCAGTTTCTGTTTGGATTGCCGTTTCTGCAACCATGCACCTAATTCTTGACTTTGCATTTTTTCTTCCCAGAGAGTGAACATCCTCAGGTGACTTAGAGAGACTCCGGAAGGAAAGGACATGGGCTAGCCCTGCTCCTCTCAATCTGTATTACCTTGGTCAATTTATTTAACCTCACTCTGCTTAACTTTAGTTCTCTCATCAGTAAAGTAGGATAATAATCAGACTGATAAGATCCCCACTGGGGGCGGGGGAATAAAGACACATTTGTAATACCTTAATCAATTAAACTTAAAAAAAGAAAAAGATCCCCACTGGGTACTGGGTCCAGGAGACATTCAACAGATTTGAGTCACCAAATACTTGAATGTCTTCTGTGTGCCAGGCACTGCACTGACCTCATGGGGTCTGGCTATTCTTGTGTGTGGAAGGCAGACCAACAGTAACCACATACAGGTTCTGTCAGGTGGGCATGAGTGCCTGGCAGGGATGGAGACTGACTGTGGGGGGTGATAGCTCTGTCTAGCAAGGTCTCTGGTGACATTTGAACAGACTCAGCAGGCCACCCAGGGATCTCAGTTGGCAGCTGTGAGAATGCTTCTGGGCAATATTCCCTACGGCGCAGGCTTGGATGTGGAGCTTGCTGGTGTTTGGGTAGTTTCTCGGTGGCTAAGGAAGTTTGCTTGGCATTGCCCTCAGCTCTCTCTGCTTCTTTCCCAGGGTTTAACTCCCTCGTGGGAGGCGTGATGGGCTTCTCTATTCTTCTGAGCGCAGAGGTATTCAAGCATAACTCAGCGGTCTGGTACCTGGATGGCAGCACAGGTGTGCTCATCGGCCTTATCATATTTGCCTACGGGGTCAAGTAAGTGCCTGTTTTCCTATTTGCTTTCCTGGCATCCAAGAGTGTTCCATTTTCCACCCCTGATGGTCATACCTTGCACCTGGGACCACCCCCCCCCCCCCCCCCCGAGCCAACATGGGGTCAGATGACTGGAAAAGCTCACATCAGAATCAGAGAGTCTT
>PVJC01002156.1:0-60327 GCA_004026665.1 Murina feae | reverse complement strand
AGTGAGATGTGCCCACTGGGGACTCAAGCATTCATCTTGAGGGGCCTGCACATGGACTTACTCACTCACGGACTCATTTCTCTGGGCCTCAGTGCAAGGTCAGCCACTTGAAAAGTACCAGGGACATCCAGTGAGAAACTGAACAGACTAGCTTCAGGGTAAGGGCTGCAGGGGAAGGGGTCAGGGCAGTTCTCTCCAGGAATGAAAGCGCTGGCAGACAAGATTGCTTTGCTGAGCCCCACCGCACTCAGCCATCAGTCACAGTTAGGTGCCAAATCCCAGCTCTCCCTCACCTTGGCTAACACCATTTGCCCCACCCTGGTATTTCTCTGACACCCCACCCCATCCCACTAAACTCAAATTTCTGAGTGCTTCCAATGGGTCTTCCACACAAGTGGCCTGCCATGGCTCACACTATGGACTTACCTAAAACCCTCCAAGTGACACAAACCCCTTACAAGCAGCAGCTAGCCTTGGCTGCCTGGCACAAGAGGGGATATATCCCAACTTGCATTGTAATTCCCCCCAGGGGGCCCCAAGCCTGACAGAACTGGCCAGTGTTGACTTGGAACTAAATGGCCATGAGCCTAGTACACATGGTGCCTGTGCCAGCACACATTGTGGTGCCACCAAAGGGTCCCCAGCCTGAAGCTAGTGGCCACCAACCATGAATCACAGCACAGCCTCTTCCACATGCCTCCAAGCCCAGCACAAGTGGCCACAAACCACAAAGGCTTTGGAGCTCTGACCAGATGGCCTCAAGCCTGCACTGGAGCCCCTCCTCAGAAGCTCCAGAACCAACACACCCAGGGCCAGCTTTAGACTGTATCAGGGGACCCCCAACTAGCTCCACAAATGACTCGTCTGCAGGGTGGAAGCAGCTGGCAACAAAGCCCCACTAAAACGCCTCCGCTATGTGATTAGGCTCCACACAATAGCTTGTCTGCGTTAGTCATGTAGCCTGAAGGTCAATCCCACCCACTGATGTGCCAGCAGGGCTCAACTACACTGGAAGGCATACACAGCCCACAGAGGGGACACTCCTATAGCACCTGGCTCAGGTGATTAGGGAGACTGTACCACTGGGCCCCACAAGACACTATATAATGCCATTCTGCCAAGACTGGGGGGTAGCAGATCTACTTAACACATTTCTTGTTTCTTGAAGTAGGTTTGTATTGCTAGAAATTTCCCCTTACAAGTGCTCTAACCACTGAGCAACTGGCCAGGGCTGACATCACTCTTAGTAATATTTTCCTAGATGTTTCTCTTGCAAGGGAAATGAAAGAATAAACAAATTGGACTATATCAAACTATTTGCATAGTGAAGGAAACATCAACAAAAGACAACCTACTGCATGGGAGAAGATAGCACCAACGATACATCTCATAAGGAGTTAACTTCCAAAGCATATAAGGATATAAGGGAATCATATAACTTACCACCAAAAAAAACAAAAACAAAAAAACAAAAAAACCCCCACAAAATCCTAACAATCTGATTAAAAAGTAGGCAGAGGACCTAAATAGACATTTTCCCGAAGAGGATATACAGATGGCCAACAGGCATATAAGATGCTCAACTTTACTAATTATCAGAGAAATGCAAATTAAAATCACAATGAGATATCACCTCACACCTGCCAGAATGGCTCTCATCAGTAATCAAACAAGTGTGAGCAAGGATGTGAAGACAGAGAGAAGCCTAGTGCACTGTCAGCAGGATTATACATTGGTACAGCCACTGTGGATAATGGTATGGAGGCTCCTCAAAAATTAAAAATAGAACTACCATGTGTCCCATCAATCCCACTACGGGGTATTCATCCAAAGAAATTGAAAATATTAATTAGAAAAGACATATGCAGCATTACTTACAGTAGCCAAGATATTGAAGCAACCTAAGTGCCCATGGATAGCTGAGTGGATAAAGGTGCGGTACATACATACAGAGGAATATTACTCCGCCATAAGAAGAATGAAATCTTGCTTGTTTGCCACAACATGGATGAGAAGGTATTATGCTAAGTGAGATAAGTCAGATAAAGACAAATACCATATGATTTCACTAACATTTGGAACCTAAAAACAAAATATAGAAAAAACAAAAATAAACTTTCAACTTTACACTTTAATGAGGTGAATTATAAAATAGTGTGCATGTCTTTTATAAATTAAATATTCTCTTAATTAGGGAAACTCTATTAGTGGTTGAGGGTAGTTAAGGAGGGAAAAGGGAATAATGCTGGTGGGTTTCTTTTTGGGGTGAGGAAAATGTTCTAGAATTAGGTGGTGGCAGTGATTGGACAATCTAAGCAAATACTAAACACCACCAAATCATATACTTTCAAAAGCTGAATTTTATGGTATGTGAGTTAGTTGTTTTTTTAAATCGCCTCTCCCATCTGCGTCCCCAAGCGCTCAAACCCCAGGGCTATGGGGTGTGCTGGGTGACCTGTGTGTGTCCTCTGCAGACTCCTCATCGACATGGTGCCCAGGGTGAGGCAGACGCGTCACTACGAGATGTTTGAGTGAAGGGCCCGAGCGCCAGTCTGCATCTGCATGAAGACATCAGGACGACGAGAGGTTCCCACAGGGCGGATGGTGCCAGTATTTAGCTGAACAACCACTTTCTTACTTGGAGAGTTTGTGCTCATGGGAACAGGCATGCCCAGCAGGTTGGTCTGCACTGTTCCCCTCGCCCACCTCCCCCATCACCCCATCAGGACGCCGTGCACAGGAGGGGACACTGGTTTTTCCATGCCCACTGGGAACTGGCTGTTTCTGTTTTCTGGAGTAAAAAGATTCCTGTGGGTCAGATAAGGTCTCTGCTTGGCAGGAAGTTCTGAAACAGAGCCACTGACCACACCCGCCTCCTCTGGGCATGGAGCAGCTCGGGCCCTCGGAGCTCATCTCCGGCAGAACTGAAGTACCCTCTGTCCCTCGCCCCGTCACATGCCCAGAACCATCAGTATCGCACTCCCTAATTCCTATCACTGTATTTCATTAGTTTCATACTGTTTTACTAATCCTGAATCTAAACAGATTGGTTCAAAAGGAGATCGTTCTATTTTTAAAGTATTTAGTGATGTACATGTGAGCTTTGCATGGACGAACTAATAAGCACATGACCCTTTCTTGTACATTCAGAACCTGAACACACATGTAAAAACAGGACCCGTTTTTGACAGATGTGAAACACTGTTTATTTGTAATAAATAATCTAGCCACAGGTGCAGGCATCTCTGTGTTGCGTCAGGTGGCCGTGGTACACTGGCCTGTGAGAGGGCTGTAAGGACAAGCTGTCCGCAGCTTCGGCAACGTTAGGTATCCGTTCTGTGAAAATGGTCCTCACACCCATCTGTACTGTAGCACTTGCTGCTGGCCCTGGCGACTGCTTGGCCAATAGAGACCTTGCCGTTTTGTGTGGTCCAGGAGGTGACCTTTCAGCGGTGTCCCCATCACAAGCAGGCTTGTTGTGTGGCTGGCTAAAGGATGACATGGAAGGGTCACTTGTTCCAGGTAGAGTGTGAGTGGAGACCCTGGAGGATTGTGGGTTGTGTGTGTGGGGAGGCCACTCATCGCTCAGGTGAGGAATGGCCACACACTGATGTGATGGTGCCCGAGGCTTTGGAGCTGACCTTGCCTGGGACTGAGGGATGGTTGTCCCAGACCCTACCTCCCCCTCCCGTGCCCGATTCCCACTGCTGTGCTTCAGGCTGCTGAAGGGGAGTTGGTTTGGTCTGGGGGCCCCTGACCTGAGTGCAACCTGATGCTATCGGCCAGCTTCCTCCCCAGCGCTTTGCAGAGTGCTCTGCAGGACATCAACACGGACCTGGTACAAGGCCCACTGCTCTCACGGGTCTGGGGATTCAGTGGTGTCTTTCCTGCAGGTTTCCTGTGTATTTAGTACAGCATGGAAGCTCCGAGGGAAGCTAGGATGTAGCCCCCCCTTAAACATACACACTCACCTTCTTCTTGGACTTTTCTGGGACTGGTGTACAGGAATCATGCCATACCTGTGGCTCCTTATCCTGGAACTGTGTGCTGCCCCTGCTCTGGGCAGAGTGTGAGGGGCTGTGCTGAGGCTGCACCACGCCTTCCCCCAGCACCACCTGCAGCAGCCCCTGGTCTGCCCACAGACTTGATCTTGTTTCCAGAGCAGGTGCCTAACCCAGTGCTCATGTGAGAAATGCATCAGTTCTAACATGACCTCACCTTTTTAGGACTATTTCACTAGCACATCCTTAATGGTTTTCAAGCATCTGATGTAGCACAGTTATCTCAAAAAAAAAAAAAAAAAAAAAAAAAGGTCCCATCCAGGAAGTGCTCTGAGACGAGTATGGGTGGATGTGAGGCAGGGAGAGAACACACCACCGTGAAACCGTTCTCCACTCCTTGACTGCCTCAGACTCCCAGCCTTTCTGGGGTGTCTGCAAACGGCGAGACGCAGGCAGTGAATGCCAGCGCTGGGGTGCAGCTGGGCTGTGTTCTGCAGGTGACCCTACACCCACCCAACCCCCCGAAGATCACTGCTACCTGTCACACAAGAAAAGTTTATTGAAAAATAAAGTTCTCCCTAGTTTTGTCTACAACAGTGGAAAACAAAGCAGTGCTCTATGCAGGTACAGTACGTTGGGATGTGTGGACAGCGACACCTGCACTAAACCCCAGGGTGAGCCAGGCGCTGCTTGAAGACACAGATGTGAACGGTCATTAGCTTAGAGACGTCAAGTTGTGACAGCAACTACAGTAGAAGGGACATCACCATCTCCTTTGGCATCGACTGTTCCATCGTTGTCCTGTTAACACCTGGGCAGGACAGTAAGCAAAATGCTTCCCCACTTTGCTCCGTCTCCCCTCGGGCAGAAGTGGCAGACTACCTGGGTTCCCATGCCGCTGTCCCAGGCAGGCATTCAGGCGTCCAGCTGGGCTAACGTTCTCTGCGCACCTCACGCCCCCAGACACGCCTGACGTCCTATGAGCACTCACTGGCCGCGGTCCCTCCGCCAGGCCTCACCAGCTGCAGGTGACTGGGGGAGTTCATGTCAAGGCTCCACAAATCAGGGATGGAGGAATAATGCTTGGGAGAAGGTGAGTCCCAGCCCTACACCTGCAGAAGTCTAGGGATGCCGACTCAACTGAAGAGAAAACAGGAACTCGGACACAGGGCTCCAGCAAACTCCTCCACACTCCACAGTGCAAGAGAAAGACAGGCGAGGAGACGCAGCTCCCATTGGGGAGCAAGAGGCTAGAACCCCGATAAAACAAAAAGTGAACTGATATTTAGGTGACGATATTTAGGGGGGAAAAAAATCAGTGAGCCACCAGCAGCTCTGGAAGTGGTTCTGCAGATATTCTCCCTGCCCCATGCCTGGCCCCACCGGGATGGCGGGATAGTCTTGGGGCTCCCCGGGCTAGCCGGTGGCCCCGCGCCAGTGCAAATACCTGACAGCGAACCCGCCCAGGAATCTGGCCCCTGTGGACTAGACTGTGGAGGAGCCGCCCTGGCCAGCAGGGGACTGCCTAAGGTCAATCGGTCGCTCCTTTCCCCTTGGAAACAGAAAAGCCTCTTACTGCATTTCAGAGCAACAGTTAACTTTAAGGGGTACAGTCAATGGGAAAATTCACCTTAATTTCTAGCTCAAAAAGGTCCCCAAGGAAAAACTCTGGAACGGCCCAGGAGACACCACTGGGGTGAGCCAGCATGGGCCGAAAGTCACCCTTGCCACCTCCCGTGTGCAAATTCCGCGGCCTCGTTTCATCTGGGGCTGAAGCCAGGCATGTCTGCCAGCCAGTCAGTGCATTCAGGGACCCGGCAACGTTCCAGCCACAGGGTGGGCGTGGGACTCGGATACGCTAACCGGCACCTCTCACAACAGACCGTCAACCTCGGATAACAGTGTCCTGAAGGTATGACTTTTGAACCAACTTACAAGGGGTGAGTGCAGCTCTTTATTTCTCAAATGCTGTAAAATGCTAATAACACTTAACACTTACTAGGGCCTACTACGTGCCAGACACTGCCAAACACCGAATCCTCACGAAACCCCTAAGTGCTAAGAGAGATACGTAATTT
This sequence comes from Murina feae, assembly GCA_004026665.1. Classification (NCBI taxonomy): domain Eukaryota; kingdom Metazoa; phylum Chordata; class Mammalia; order Chiroptera; family Vespertilionidae; genus Murina; species Murina feae. Next base: position 54,248 of record PVJC01002156.1, on the reverse strand, counting down.
TTTTTTTTTTCTCTGCATCTGAGACTACAGCTAGAGTTTGGCCATTTGCTATAAAAAAAATTTGGCTTCCACTTCTTGTTGAAGCCAACAGGGATGAGAGGGACTGGCCCTCAGCTTTAGGACATCCCACATTCCTTCGTAAGGAAGCCGAGTCTCTGTGCCCATCAGCTCTTCCCACGGAAGCGCCTGTGGGCCCATGGGGATGGGTGGAAGAGGAATGAAGCCAACGTGGAAACGAACGTGTTTTTAAATAAATAAAACAGTCCAGGCTTCAGACAGCAACACGCGTCACAGAGCCTGTCGTTAGTAAAATAGACTTTTAAAAAACCAATAAGTTTGGGGGCAGGGAAGGGGGTGGTCATGTCCTAATTACATACACAATCCAGGGAAGCCACCACGGGGAGGGGGTGGCCTGCCTTGGTCTGGTCCACAAACACAACCCGCCTGAGAACGCACAGTTTCGGTCAACCTTTCACATTCGTGCCTGAGCTCTCCTCCCGGATGAAACCCCGTGCTCTCTAAGGAACAAAAGGGTGTGCATATTCTCCCCCTTCATGATGTCCAGCAGATCAAGTGTCCGGGGGCTGTTGTACTCAGGAGCTCAGCGGGCCCTGTTTCTTTGCAGTGCAACCCCTCAGCCAGGGCTGGCACCTGCCCTGCCGCACCCTCACCACATGCCTGGTGGCAGGGAGCCCAGGCCTAGGGGCAGGCAGCAGTCCCTGACCCAGACGTGACCAAGTGGCCTGGGATGGTGTGGGCTGATCCGCAGTAAGCCAGCACTTCGTGGGGTTCTCACTGCTTCGGGGGGGGGGGGTGTGTGCATGTACGTGCTGGCCTAGGGTGCTGGCAGGGCGTGTCCGGTGCCCAGCTGAGAGTCCACAGTGACACAAGAACAGGTCCTGTCTCCAAGCTGGAGGAGTCTGCACCAGATTCCAAAACCAACCCCAAAGAAAAGCGAAAAGGCACCTCAGAGAAACAATAAATATCAAACAGACTCGCAATATTCCCAAACATACAGCAAACACACACACACAAAAAGGCAAACTATGCGCAGTGACAAAAAAACAAACGTAAGCAAAAATGCAAAAAACCTCTCCCTTCGTTCAAGTGCAAATCCAATTACATACACGGAGTAAACGAGGTGTCCACTGCCATTAAAAGCAGTGTCTCCCGTTTAGGAGCTCTTACTCCTGAAAGTCTTTACATGTCAAAGGAAGGCTTTCTCTCTCCTAATAAATTAGATAAATGTTTTCCCTCAAGTTTATTTTTTTTTAGGAATTTAAGATCACAGTGGGGGAAAACGCCAGATTTCGCTTAGGAAGAAATGTACAAAAACTTACAGCCCAGGTAAGGTGTGCTCATAGCCGGGGAGACAAGTGTCTCCAACCACAGACTGGCTTGGGACTTTATTAGGAAAAATCGCCCACTCTGAGGTGCCCTCCGCCCAAGGCAGGCAGGAATCACGTCCCTTCTGGTGTGGACCACTGACCTGCCTTGAGCCAAGTTTGTGAGGAGGGCTGGCAGCCAGTACTTGTCCAGCGTCACTGCCTCTATCGATACAGCCTTCAACAACTGGGGTGCAAGTCAGTGTGCCCAGGAGCAGCAGACCCCTCCCTCTACCATGGAACTGCCTCACCTCAGCCAACACTGGGCTGGCAGAAGCTGAGGGACCTAACAGGGAAGGTGCCCTGTTGGGCACCTGAGATGAGGGTCCTGACACAGGAGTGGGAAGGTGGGGAGGCCCTGAGCTTGGGCAGCCAGCAAGCAATCCTAGAAGCTTCTGGAACACAAGGCAGGCACCGAGTCTTTTTACAGAATGTAGCTTCCTAGTTTCCATACTTTCTGAGCCCTTTGCTGGTTTAATACACAGCTCTCTGCAAAATGGGTTGCTGAGCTTGGCAAACAGATCTCGGCCCGCAGGCGCCCCCTGCTGGTCGGATGCCTGCACTGACATCCTCACCACTGGGAGCTTCCAGAAGGGCCCAGGAGAGGGCAGCATGGGCCCAGGAATTGTCGATCCAATTCCAATTTCGGGTGCGGCCAAGAGGACCATTCACAGAGAAAAGCAATTCCTAACAGCAAGGAAGGCAGTTATTTCCCCTCCTGCGGCAGGCAACTGCCCTTGCAAAGCTTAAAAGAACACACACCCCCACACTCACATCCTGTTACAAGGTTCTTTCTTGTGTCCCTGGTGCTGGGCCCCGGCCTCCCCATCAGCACTCTGCCTTGCACGTGTGTTCAGGGGTCACCCGAGGGGTGGGGGAAGCCCCAGCTGCCCCTCCTACCCCCTCTGTTCTCTAGGATTGGAGCTGGGATTCAGACACACGGAGAGTCTAAGGGAAAAGGCTGCCTGTGCATTGGGAGGGAAGAACTGAGAAGCAGGCAGAACCTAACTCCCCACACCTCAAGGCGCCACACTCCCTCTGTCCTCCGTAAACAGAGTCCTTCCTTCAGTCTCACTTCTCAAAGGCCCACCCACCATTCATCTTGCCGGCTCTTTGCCAGCTGAGGCTGGGCGGCTGCCAGGGCCACCACCGAGGGCTGGGTGGACCTCAACTCCTCATAACAGGGAGACTCTAAGAGGGAGGACAGGGCTCACTCTTACTGCGCAGGGATGCCAAGGCTTCCTTGGAAACACACCCAGAGCACTGGAACTGCCTGGTGGAGGCAGGGAACCCAATAAAGCAGAGCACAGGGGCTGGTAGGGGGTCCAGTGAGTCTGACCAGGCCAAGCTGCCAACTGGCTCATCCCTCAGAATACTGGTGCCTGGGCTGAGAGCCACCCCATCCCCACCCTCACCTCCACCCCCACTCCCACCCCCACAGGTGAGCGGCCAGGACAGTGACTCACTTTCATCCTGGCCTGCCCCTGCTCCCCGGCCAACTTCAAGTTCGCCCAGAGCCCCATTCCCTGGGCTATGGAGGTCCCAGGCATTCAAAGGAATGCAATCAAGCACAAGGTCTGGATCCCAGCTCCAGTGGTGACACCAGGCCACAGGGCCCAGTTCACTCGTCCACTCCCAGCTCAAAGACGACGCTTGTAAGGGGTAAACATCATGACGAAGTCCAAAGGGGGTAGCTCTTTCGGGATATACCACCAACTACCAGATGTCAATGTCCTAATCAAGTACTTCGTTCCCTGGCTGGGTCGTCCCCCACATCTGGGGGTGCCTGTCCTGTAGCTACCACCAAGCACACACACAGGATTTTCTTCTCTCCTGCCACCATCTGCTTGGAGGAGCTAGGTCCCCACAGTGCACCCTGCCTCTCCCTCCTGCACCCACCTGAAGAGGACAGAAAACGATTACAGCGAAGGTGGATGGTAAACAGTGGGAAATCAAAGAAACAAGACCTGTGGTCAGTTCCTCTTTGCCCTCCCCTGACCCCTCCCCCTCCCAAATAAATAAGTTAATGGATTTAGGAATGTTCCCATACAAAGTTCTTGCCAACCAGCTCAGTTCCCCCTCTGGTTTTGTTTTGTTTTAAATGAATCTTGAGATTCTCGCTCTACCCTGGAGCAAGTGCATTGTGGGATTCTCCCTGCAGTTGCTCCTCCAAAAATAAAGTTGTGCCAGGAAGAGCAGCCAGGCTCCCGGCCTGACGCCTGCCCACCTTTGGTTTTGGTGAAAATGCCACTGTGATGCGCAGACCACAGCAGGAGTGATACCACATCAAAACCTTCCACCAAAAAGTTCAGGCTCTGGTGAGAGTCCCTGAATGACACCTGCCCCCCTGGCTCTGCCAGGACAGGGCCGGAGCCGCTGTCTTCCCAACACAGTGTGCGCAGGGCCAGCTAGTGGCCGCTAGAGACAGTCTTTGCAGAGAGCCACCTGGCCCTTGATGAAGTCCCGACAGGGGCAGATCCTCCGGTGCCTGGGGTGGGCGCCTGCACAGCTGAACAGCAGGAGGTCACCCTGAAACACACAGTGCTTGTTCTTGGGGTCAAAGGAGGGCACCAGGATGTCCTTGGCCAGCTCTGAGCTTTGGCAGATCACCTCGTACCTGGAGAGGAAGAGAAAAGCACAAGGTTGGAGGTGCACGGACTGTCCTCATCACTGGCTCCTCAGCCAACCTCCTGAAGGTGTGGAGCATGGTTGCTTCTCCTGCTGTAAATAGACAGCAGCCAGTACCCTCTGACCCAGCAAGTCTCCACCCTCTGACCCAGCAAGTGTCCACCTTCTGACCCAGGAAGTCTCCACCCTCTGACCCAGCAAAGTCTCCACCCTCTGACCCAGCAAGTCTCCACCTTCTGACCCACCAAGTCTTTACCTGGTGACCTAGCAAGTCTCCACTTGAGGGATGGGGCTAGAGAGAGGTATGTGCCTGGATATGTGTGGGGACATGCATCCAAGGCTGCTTGTGAAGACTGTGTGTAAGTGTGAAAGTAAATAAACCAAACACCACGTGGGGGATAGGGAAATCAACTTGGCGCATGTGCTTTGGGAGTTCTAAGCAGCCCGAGACAGCATGAGGTGCAAATGCAAGTGGCAGCGTGGAGCTGTCCTGCAGGAGGTAGGTCACAGAACAGGAGGCACAGTGTGACCCAGCTCCACCTGTGTGTTTGTGCGTGCACGCCTGTGAGTGGGCGAGGGCATGAGTGTGTAAGAATGTGTGTGTGTGAGTGATGTATGTGTATGTGCCTGTGAGTGGGCGAGGGCATGAGTGTGTAAGAATGTGTGTGTGTGTGATGTATGTGTATGTGCATGTGAGTGGGTGAGGTTATGGGTGTGTAAGAACGTGTGTGTGTGATGTATGTGTATGTGCCTGTGAGTGGTTGAGAGCATGAGCGTGTAAGAACATGTGTGGTATATGTGTATGTGCATGTAGTGGGTGGGAGTATAAGTGTGGAAGAACTATGTGTGAGTGTGTGTGGTGTGTGTATCTGTGTGCATGTGAGTGGTTGAGAGCATGGGTAAGAACGTGTATGTGGTGTGCGTGTGCATGTGAGTGGGAATGAGTGTGTATAAGAAGGTGTGTGTGTGTGTAATGTGTGTATGTGAGACTGTGTGTGTCTAAAAGCCGAGAAGGCTATACATTAAAACCTTAACAATGGTTACTTCTAAGGAGTAAGACTGGGGCGAAGTTGTGTAAAATTTAAATACAGGGTGCCCCAAAAAACTGCATATACATTTTATGAGCTGATAACTCAGTTTTGAAAATGAAATGTATTTTAATAAACATTACCTTTATAATTATTCAAAGTGTGTGTACCTTTTTGGACACCCTAATTTTTCCAGCTAGGTTGAATGTTTTTATTGATGGCTCACAAAGATCCTTGCTGGGAATCATCTTCCTGGTACCCTTCGAATCAGAGGGAGGTGCTGCTCTGGGGCGGGGCTCACTGGACCTCTGCAGCCATGGCAACAGCAGTGCCCTCCCCTTCCCCCCAGGTAAGTGCTAGGCCTCAGGCCTGCAGGGAGGAGTCTAAATCCTGACCTCAGCCTGTGCAGCTGCCTTGTCTGTGGGCTCCGCCTCTCTGCTGGGACACTGCCGGCCTCTGTCCCAGGGAGGGGCCATGTCTTCTCGTCCTGCTCCTTGGGCACCAGGTGTCCAGCCTGGTGCCTGCTTACCACGTGGGGACAGTTCCAAGAAGGTCCAGGCAGCCAGGCAGACCTGTGACCCTGGACCCATGGCTGAGCCTCTGTGAACCGGGGTAGATAATTCTTAGCCACGGGAGGTGTGGGACTGACAGCAGCACCCCAGAGCGCTGGGCCATGTCTAGCTCTGGGGGAGGTCTCAGGAGGTGGGAGCTGTTGTCACAAACATCATGGCCATCATGGTCCTCTGCCTGGCAGACACTGGGTAGGCTAGGCCTCCGGCCTCCCTTCCCACAGTGTGAACAGACACACAGGACAATTGTCTCACTTTTCCTACATTCATAGAAGTCTCGATTCCTGTGGACAGGGGAGGGTCCAGCTGGGGACCCCGAGGTTTCCTGCTGTCCCTGCAAAGCTTCCAGGTCCCCCTCCCCCAGGCCCCATCCTCCAGCCCCTCTTGTCTTCCTCCAGCCAGCTAACACCCTCCCTGGCCCCGCCCTTGCCAACACGAATCAGGCGATTTCCAGGGCATCTGGGGGAGGCTGGTGGCTCTTGGGGCTGCCAGCCTGGCACTTGGTGCTGGGGAGGGCAGCGCTCCCTCCTATCTCACCCCTGCAGGTGCCAGTGGGCTCTGCGACTTCCCTAAATCCCCCATCACCTCTGGTCTTGGCACACCAGCCAGGAGGTGGAGGCGTGTAGAGGGTTAAGGTTGTGGACCAGGAAGGCGAAGGCAGGAAGTGGGGTTTTATGGCTTTCCTAAAGGAAAAGCAAACAGAGATTCAGGGTTTCCAAGCTCTACGCAGGCTATCCCAGCTGGCCAACCCACCGCGAGGGGTCTCAGAGCTCACGTGTGCTCTCAAGTTTCCTTACGGAACGGAACGCGGGCTTGGGGAAACAGCACGCTCAGCTCTTTGTTCAGGGGGATGATAGCACCTGCTGTATCTTATGTCAGCTGCCTGGTACCCTGCTAAGCAGGAGCATGGAAATGTCTGCAACTCACCTCCGACCCCATGGCAGGGGCTGGCACTGTCAGTGGCCACAAAGAACCCTCCAGCCCCTGCCCTGCTCACCTGGACTCAGACTCCAGGCTCAGGCTCCCGGTGTGAGCGCATCTCACCGGGGTGGTCCAGGGAGCAGCCCGCCTGCCCAGGGATGGTGTCGGAGCCCACAGTCTTCCCACAGGCAGCCCCCAGTCTTCACATGGTCCAGGGTGGGGCACAGCTCTGGCCACCTCTGGATGCCCAGGCCCCAGGGAGTGCTCCCTCCTTCTTCGGCAGGGCCCTGCCCCACAACCCTGGTTGCCCAGGAAGGCCATGCCATCATTCCTGCTTAACTGGTGAGCGAATTCACCAGAGAGGTGAGGTGACTGTCCTAATTCCTGGAGTGTACCCAGAGCCCAGATGGCCTCCACGGCCCACAATCCCCTCTCCACTGGGGACCCCTTCCTTTCCAGGGCATGCATGCCACTGTTCCAGCCTCTGTACTCCTGTGATGTCTGTCACCCCCAACACACACACCCATGCACACCCATTCTTGCTCACACACCCTCACACCTGCACGGGGACCCTGGTGTGGTCTCGTTTCCCTTCTGCAGGACGCTGCCTCTCCAGCTTCTCTTACAGGGCAGAGTTAGGGCCCCTGAGGCCCAATGCCTCGGCTCACATTTTATGGCTCTGGAAGAATCAAAGGGCAAAGGCCCACCTTCCAATGGGCCCCCGACTTCCTGAGAGGACAGAGCCGCTCATCCCCCTGACACATGGGTACACACAGGGTGAGGGGCCGTAGCCGGCCTAGCCCTCCCATCGTCCCTGCCCCCCTCCCTCTCCCACCCGCCACCCTGCTACTTCCAAGCGCCAAGCTCGCCTTGACCATTCTGACTCAGGGCCACTCCCTCTTCGCAGGCACCAAAGCTCAGTTAAAATCCTCCCAAACTCAATAATCTAGTATTTTAGAAGATGCAACTTGAAAAGGCAGCCAAATCACAAACAAGGTCTCCTGTGCACACACGTTCCTACTTGTGGAGCGAGGCCCTCCCCACAGCGCCACCTCGGCCTGGACTCGGTTCATCCCGGGGCATCTACCCATTTTGGTGAGAACTGCGCATGCTCTGTGCTCCGGAGCTGGTGGCTGCCCCTGCAGCACGCACACCGCGCCCTGCCGACCCCGGAGCTCAAGACCAGCTGCCGACTGCCGATTCAAGGCGACAGCATGGGACACGCAACTCATGTCACAATCCAGGCCCGCAAGGTGGATCCGGGAAAGCAGTGCTGGCGTGCGAAGCCCCTCACTGCTAACTGGCCATGAACGGGGGTGGGCCGGGGGCGCCTTGTGCTGAGGAGGCACTCACAGATGCAGGTAGGTGGGGGTTTACAACACTGTCAGCATTTACAAATGCATTCAGTAGGGCCCTTACGCTCAGAGAATTAACTGCAGGCAATGTTCGCATTCCCTGCAGGCTCCCAAGAAGAAACCCACACGGTTACAATGGGAGTCGTTAGGCACTCCCCTGGCACCGGGCCTGGCTCTCTTGGCTCCTCCCAGTGGCCTGGGGCCTGCTCTCTCCCACCCGCCCGCCCCCAGCACTGGAAGAGGGGCCGCTCGCTCCGGGTCAGCACTGGCTGCACATCATCTCACCATTACCCAGGATGTCCCCATTTTACAGATGAGAACATCGAGGAGACAGAGGAGACTAGTCCATCGGCTCCCCTTCCTGTCTCCTTACTGGACCCAGGCCTGTGCACTGGGGAAAGGCATGCTGTGTGGGGCCTCGGTCACGGGCCTCAGGCAGCAGCAGCATCCTTGCTTCCTGGGGACAGGTTTGGGGGCATTTAGACAATTCTGGGTGGACAGTCCCTAGTTTGCACCCAGCAAGTCCAGGCTCTAATGCATAGACACTTGGGGGTTCTCAGAAAGCCGCTTTGCTGCCGGAGCTGTTCATAAGATAAGCCGGTGGGAAGCCCCTGCTGGGCCCTAGAATCCGGGGCATGTGCTGTGGAAACGGAAGCTTCTAGGACCATGACAGGCTCCCTCTCACAGAATTCACCACGGCAGGCACTGCACTGACGGGCCCAGCGTGGCCTTTAGGCTGATGGGGAGCCAGCGCAGCCTCAGAACCTGGTCTCGGCAGGAAGATAGCGTCTCCCACGTCCCTCCTCAGCAGCTTCCCTGCAGCTGAGACGCCAGAGCCACGTGCTCTTCTAAAATGGGTTTATAGCCCTGACCAGTTTGGCTCAGTGGATAGAGCATCGGCCTGCGGACTGAAAGGTCCCAGGTTCGATTCTGGTCAAGGGCATGTACCGTGGTTGCGGGCACATCCCCAGTAGGAGGTGTGCAGGAGGCAGCTGATCGATGTGTCTCTCTCATCGATGTTTCTGACTCTCTGACCCTCTCTCTTCCTCTCTGTAAAAAATCAATAAAATATATTTAAAAATAAAATGGGTTTATATTGGGAGTAATGAGCAGGCCAGCTCAGACAACTGTGCATGGGTACCACAGTGGCCGACCTCATTCTCTGACAGGCACGAAGCCAGAACAGGGCCAGGCAAGCCTCGCTCCACAGGCCACTGTGTTCCTTAAACACCCTTTTGAGACAGGGACAGACCACTGCTCTCCAGAGGGGGCCATGAGTCAGAGGTCAAAGAAAGCTCACATGGAAACTGGGGAACTGCAACCGCCAAACTCAAAATGCCAATGCAGAGGGAAGTGAGTGGCGTCAATAAAAACAATGCAAGCACCGGGGCAAAAGCTCATGCAATCCAGACGGCCCCTCCTGGGTGCAGGCTGGCCCATGTTCCCACCTCCTTCACCCACCTCCTGCTGAGGGACCTGGGAGGGTCAGGCCTGCTCACACCAGAGGAGCTGGACAAACATGCAAACAGGGACGGGCTGGCTGCAAGAGGGGAAGGTGGCGTGGACTTTGCTGTAGGCAGTGTCTCTCATTCCTTCCTCACTCTAGGGCATAAGACTGCTGTGGTTCTGTGCCCACCTCCGCTCCTATGGTTCTCGGGTATGACGGTAGCAAAGTGAACACCTCCCACAATCTTCAAGCCCAGACACGACATTACTTATGCAGATAAAATACCCGCATTGGAATTCTAAATATATCGGCGTGCCCGGTGGCCTCCTCTACCTAACAATAAAAATGCTGCTAACTTTCTCTGGGAGGATCACGCTGCCACCTGCTCACCTTCCCACATCTTTTCCCTCAGCCCACGAGCCTGGAAATGGAACCTCGTCCTGCTCTGGCCACCCTACCCCGCCCCGCCCCGCTCCAGCACTCACTTCAGCAGGTCCTTGTCCTTGTTCAGGTGTTGGAAGAAAGATGGCTCACAGATGAGCTGGTTCTCCTGGCACACCTGCTTGCAGGACTGCCCGGGCTCAGCAAGCTTCACCTGCAGGGCACTGAGGGGCGGCCACATCACCTGCCCGTGGCAGAAGTCCTGGAATGACGACAAAGCCATCAGCCAAGGGACCAAAGCTGCAACCTGCAATCCCCAGCCTGCCAAGCGGCCCACAGGGGAGGTGGCCGCTGCCAGGGAACGGGGAAGGGGGGCAGGTGGGCTCCAGACAAACCTGGGTTGAAACTGGCCTCAGCCAGAGCATGTCCCTGGGTCAGCTCTTCACCTGTCTACTCACCAGCTTCCTCAACTGCCAAAGGGGCGACAGCATCTCCCACATCCACACAGGATGAGAGGTAACGCGTGTCGGGTACACAGCGCTGGCTGCCAGCCACTGTATCACCACCAGCAGTTACACAATCAACTATTCAGATCCTCTTCCCTCAAGGGCTTACCTCAGACCCCTTCTTCACCTGTTCTGTTTCCTGTGCTCTAATTCCAAAGACATTCCCAGTGTCTACATCATTGGGCAGTTACCTATGTGACACTTTTGTGAGCACCAGTTTTGACTTCTGAAGCACAGGGGTATAGCAGGGCATCTGTGGGCACTACAGAGACCTCTTGAGGGGTCATGGCCTTGGTTGGGCTCAGGGCTTGTTGGCTGAAAGCAACTACAATGCCGTCCTAATTCAACAGCTAGGGAAACTGTCTGAGGACGTGTGAGAGGACGTGAGGTAACCTGCACCCCATCAGGGAGGCACCCTGGCACAGATGTGGGAGCTCAGAATGGGACAAGGCCTGTCGTTTCCGAATCTAGAGGGAGTGGAGGGAACTAGCAGGTGTAGGGAAGACCTGAGTGGGCTGGGCTAATGCAAACAACTTTGTTTATATACCTTCAGGAGGCATCTGATAACTTCTACGGTCTTCAAGTATTAAAATAAGTAGATTTTAAATCCAACGTACATCAAAGCCTACTGTATACATGGGATAGGCAAACAACCAGAGAAACCTGGGCCAGACCAGCCATCTACATCACTAGAAGCCCCGTGAGAATTTCTCTGCCTCCTGGATACAGGGCGGCCCAACCCTGGATTAGGCTGGGGAACTGGAAATCCTCTAAGGCTGGGGGCTCCAATACTGGCTGTAGAATTTTTTTAAAAAAATGTTTTTATTGATTTCAGGGAGGAAGGGAGAGGGAGAGAGAAACATCCATGATGAGAGAAAACCATGGATCAGCTGCCTCCCGCACGACCCCTGCTGGGGATCGAGCCTGCAACCCAGGCATGTGCCCTGACCGGGAATCGAACTGTGACCTCCTGGTGCATAGGTCAATGCTTAACCACTGAGCCACGCTGGCTGGGTATAGAGCTTTTCTTAAAAAACAACAACAACCAACAACAACAACAACACAGAATGTCTTTCCTTATACGACACCTACAGGCAGTTAGAAACTTTGCTCCTTATTCATTTTTAGCCTCTTGTGGTATAGGAAGCAGTCCCAGGAGTAAAATAAATGAGGAGAAAGACTCTGCTCTGTTAGATTAGGAGGTGATGTGGCCAAGGAAGGCACTTCAAGTCAGGAGGCTGGAGCTGACGCTGTCCCTGGGGTGCTCTGGCACGCTACCCAGTCTGGTCTGGGCTCCATCACTCATCTGTGGAAAGTGATGCTGACTTGGTGATGGAGCTGAGCGCAAGGCTGGCAAACGGCAGGTGGACCACAAGTGCTCACCCCTCTTCCTGTCCCTTGGAGAGGGGATGCCTGTGCCTCAGAGAAGCTGGGGCTACATGGCACCAGGAAGTCTGCACAAAGCAAGTGCCCCCAAAGCCCGCTGCAGGGTGGATCTGTCCGTGACCGGGAATCGAACCGTGACCTCCTGGTGCATGCTCACTTCTCAGTCGACCACTGCAGCCGACCGCCTCCGTGTCCCTTCAGTGGGGGAGCTTAGCGCAATCACAGCCATGCTTACTCAGGGTTCCCTGGGGCTGGGCTGGCATCCTCTCCGAAGTCTGTTTTGGGAGCCAATAGTAAAAATAGAAGCAGGACCTTCTTAGGACGTGAGGAAGGCCTGAAGGTGTTCCCAGTAAGCACGGGACCAGGTAAGGCAGAAGGAGCATGGGGATCTGGCCTATGATTATAGGCCCAGCTGGGGGACTTCACAGACATCCCTTGAGCTCTCTGCCTGCTACCACATCTACAATGGAGAATACCACTTGTCCTTCAGTCCTTATGTAATTCCTGTGAGCTAAAGTGAGGCGGTTTTTAAGAGGCACCTGGAAATGTGAAGGGTAATATTCTAACGTCGACCACTACTGGCTGCCACAGTCCAGAAGTAAGAGGTCAAGTTGCCTGGAGTATGTATGACAATTACTGCATGAGAGCCATCCCTTTGCCCAGGCCCCTTCACAAGCCTCTTCTCACCCCTGGATCAAGGCCCGGGTACTCATGGGAGGCTGGAAGTCTTGTTTCAGTCAACCAATCTCAGCGTAGGCTACCATGGCAATGCCAACCAGTCTCTTCACCATAAGCACTTGTCCACTCACTCAGATTCATTCCTTCATTCATTCCTTCATTCATTCATTCATTCATTCATTCACCCACTCATTCAACAAAATACTGAGTAGAAAGCAGGAAAGCATAAGGATTCAGAACTCAAACTGCCTGGGCTTGAATCTACCCCCTCCACTTACTAGCTGAATGATCTTGGCTAGTTACATAATCTTGCCTCCATTTTTGCTGTAAACTGCAGATAATACCAATTTTCTAGAGCTGTAGAGGGGATTACATTAATTATAATTCATAAAGTGCTCAGAAAGGTACCTGAGATAAACACCACCATCTGCAAGTTGGCTCTTACTATCACTATGTGCAAGGCACTGTCCTAGGCTCCTGGGGGTGACTCAGTGGGAAAACTAAAAAGGAATCCAAACGCCTGCCTTCATACAGCTTATGGTCAATGAGGGAGACAGAAAAACAGAGAAATTAATTATAAATAATATGTTAAAATAAGTGCTTTTAAAAGAATAAAGTGAGGAAAAAGGATGGAGATGTGGCGGACGAGAGAGTCCAGATAAGGCATTATGGAGAAGGTGACATTTTAATTAATTAATTAGTTTATTTAGAGGAAGGAGGGGTGGGGGGCAGGGAGAGGACGAGGAAGAGGGAGAGAAAGAGATTTGTTGTTCCACATATTGGTGCATTCATTGGCTGATTCTTGCATCTCTGAACGGAGACCAAACCTACAACCTTGGTGTATCAGGACCACACTCAAACCAACTGAGCTACCCAGCCAGGGCCAAGAAGGTGACCCTTAAGGAAAGACAGGAGGAAGTAAAAGAGAGCCACACAAGTATCTGTGAAAAACATTCCGGACAGATGGAAACCAAGACCAGAGGCTATGATGATGGAGTGTCAAGAAGGTTCCAAAAGGAGCAGAGAATTCTGTAGGGTTGAGCAGCGTGTGTGTTGGGAGCCAGAAGTAGGAGATAGGGGTTCCAGGGAAGGGGAAGGGGTTCCAGGGATCAGCACACACAGAGCTTTGTGGTCCATGTAAAGCTTTGTCTCATCCTTGGAGTGAGATGGACCACTGTGGAGTTCTGGGAGGGGAGTGGGGCAGGACAGAAAGAAGCTGGGGAAAACCCGCACACGTGAGTGAGGAAGTGGGAGCCCACATCACATCACATCACGGGCAGATAAATTATCAGAGGGAAACAGTTTGTGGCGGGGGTGGGTAGTCGCAGAAGTCAACAACAGCAAGGACTGGCTAAAACCAGGTCAATCCAAGATGGAGGAAAAACTGATCAGAGACCGAAACCAAAGCTCATTATACCTTCATTATAATGAAAACGGACAGGGGGCAAAGCCAGGACACTTCAGAAAGGACCATATTTGTGTAGGAACAAGGTCCTCCTCCCCAACCAGAAGGCAGAGGCAGAATTGGCACCACAAAGTTCAGAAACAACCCAGCCTTGGAAACACACAAAAAAACATCCCAAGAACTGACTGGCCCTTCGCTCCTTTAGCAGGCGCCTTCCTTCACAGATGGCCAAACAGGAATGCACAGCCGGGGAGCAGTGGGTGCAGCCAACTCCGGGCTCACCCTCATCCTGTCTCCAGGACCCCGTTCTGGCCTCTTTCTCTCAACCTAAATAAAACCTGCTTTCCTTCTCACTCGGACTGGCTCTTGAATTCTCTCCTGGGAAATCAAGACCCTACAGGTGGTGGAGTCCTACAGGTGGTAGGGATCCCACTTCAGAGTCCCCCGCCATCCTGCGTGGCAGGATCTGCTGTGCTGAGATCAGAGAGCAGGAGCACAGCAGAGGCAGAGGCAAGAAGCTATGGGGCTATGGGACCGTTCAGCAGGGAGACAATGGCTTCAGACTAGACTGGCTTCTTTGTTCAGCAAACCTCCATCACTCATGTCGCACATGCTGGCTTTGAAGGCTTTCTCATCATCCACTCAAAACTTTACAAACGACTGCTCAAATCTCCCCTAGGTGCAAGAAATGGGAACATGAACGAAGCACAGGCTCTGGCTCAAAGGCTCCGTGCACAGTAAGAGAGGCCAACATTAACAAAATTAAACAACAGTACAGAACAGACATCCAAACAGGAATGCACCAGTCACTCAGAGGAGAAAAAGAATTAACTCTGGGGGAGAGGAAGGGTGATGGTGGTAGCTATCAGAGAAGGCTTCCAGAAAATAGGGACTTTTAGATGGGTTTTGCAGGCTGAATAGGAGTTAGTGGCTTATCAGTAGCAGGGTGCTTTGCAGATAACTGGTGCTCAATAAAGGGCTGTTGAACTGAATTTAATGGTTTGGCATCATGGAGCTTCGACAGAAGTAGAAAAGAACAATACTGTAACCAAGAAAGGCTTTATACACACAGAGTGAAACATAAATAGTAATTTCCAATCTGGTTAATGAGCCCACTCAGAACACAGAACAATTATTTCAACCAGTCACCAAATTTCCCTAAATTTGCTTGACTATTCCGAAAATTTCCTGCAGTAATTGTAATGAGAAGGGTTTATTAATGCAAATTTATAGAAAAAGCAATGTTCTGAACAAATAAACACAACTTATTGCAAAAAAAATGAAGGGTGCTGCTGCTTTTGTAACAAAGGCTAAGTGACAGCAATGGTGACAACGTTATTCAAAAAATACCAAGAGAGCTAGAGAAGAGGGGTGGGCTCCTCCCCAGAGAGAAGGCCTCGGTGGAGGGGCAGTCCCGCCCTTGGTTGTAGAGGATGGGACCCTTTCCACAAGCCGCCCAGTCCAGCCAGACCCTTAACAGTTACTACATCCATGCCATACCAGGTGCAAATGGATTGTCTGGAACCAAAAAGACAGGCTCAGATATAGATCTGCAGGCAGGATTAAGAGTATGTCAGGAATTTGTGAAAAAAAGGGGTGGGATGGGGACAAGTTCTAGGTCATGAAATTGGGGTTCAGGCCAATTATCGGCCAGTTATTTGAAGGGTAAGGGACACATTTGCTATTTATGCCACAGCTGGAAATCCAGGAACAGAAGACATGCTCAATACTGACTGACTGACCAGATTTAACACATCTCAGTTGCCTGTTGGCACCCACCATTCTCCGCCTGTGCTGTGCTCAAAAGGAGTGAAGCCCGCCCATGGGTGCTGCTGAGGCTGATTCTGAGTGGTGGGAGAGTGTGTTCCCCACCAGGGCAACGGAGAAGGTGGCTGAGGACCAAGCTGCGGTGACTGATCAAGAACGATCTCCGTGCATATAAATCAATGCCAACGAGCTCTCTCTGGAAAGAGTCAGACTTAAACCTCTCACATTCCATCTCCTTCGACTGTTAGGAGTCAGCCCAGGAGAAAGGAAAATGTACGTCCACGTGCACAGGAATGTTCACAGCAGCTAGATGGTGGGAACAGCCCAAATGTCCACCCACCGGTGAATAAACCAATGGCGGTACGTCCATACAACGGAATACTAGTCTGCAATGAAGAAGGAATGCGGCTCGGGTCCCTGCTAACGTGCACGGACCGAACATGATGCTGAGGCAAAGAAGCTGGAAGTCTCCAGCACAGGTACATCTACAGAGACAGAACAGGTCAGCATCTCCTGGGGCTCAGGTCAGGGAGCAAGGACCGACTGCAAATAGGCACAAATGAGCTCTTCAGGGCGATGAAATTATCAGGCTAGACTGTCGAGGTTACGGCACAACTATCAACTTATTAAAAAAACAACAACACTGAATTGCATCCTTATAGGGAGTGAATTTTAAGGTTTGACAACTATACCTCAATGAGGCTGTTTGAAAAACACACCTGGGCTAGTTTCTGGGCTCCTTTAGTGGTGAGTCGCTAAGGCCTTCAGAGGATTTCTTCTGTGTCAGGCACAGTCTTAGCCCTAAACATGTATTTTACTAGGGGCCCGGTGCACAAAAATTTGTGCACTCAGGGGGGAGGAAGCCCCTCAGCTCGGCCTGTGCCCTCTTGCAGTCTGGGACACCTTGGGGGGGGGGGATGTCCACCTGCTAGTGTGCCTGGCCAGCCTGGATGAGGGGCTGAGGGCCATTTAGAGGCTGCCCACAGTCCCTTCAGGGTTCGTGCACTGGGGAGGTGGGAGGGCTGGTGAGTGCAGGCCTGGACGTTTCCCACCGGAGGGCCCATGATCGCACACGCCTGGTGGGCCCCTACCGCTGAGGGGACACACCTGGGGCAGACACTGGTGCAGGATCCCTCAGTGGGGCCCTGCTGCTGAGCGAACAAACCCAGGGTGGAGCTGGGCAGTGGACTGGCTTCGGATGCTCTGCACTGTGCAGCAGACGCTCCCACACGCCTTGCGGAGGCCCCCGGGGGGCGGACGAAGGCAGCAGACCCTGGACTGGTGTTCCTGGATGCCCCGAGGAGGCCCCTGGGGGGCAAAGCCAGGCAGCAGACCCAGGACCAGCACTCCTGGATGTCCTGAGGAGGCGCCCGGGGGGCAGAGCCATGCAGTGGACCCAGGACCGGCACTCCTGGACACCCCAAGGAGGCCCCAGGCCGAACCCCCACCCCCCCACTGAGCTGACACACCTGGTACAGCTATGCCGGCCGTGGAGGCTCCCAGTGCAGAGCCGCACCGCCAGCCTCCATCTTGGCTGGGTTAATTTGCATACAACCGCTCTGATTAACTGGTGGGTGTGGCTTAGGTATCCCAAAGAAATTGTCAATTTCAGTATTACACTTTTATTAGTTTAGATAATTGAAACACTGTTTCTTTAAGCTGAGGCCTAGGCAGGTAATGAAACCTCCTGTTTGTTTCAGCTCCGTGGCTTCTATAACTGAAACATTGTTATTGTGAGCAGAGGCTCAGCCAGCCTAGGCAGGCAGTTGCAACAGAAGCCTCTGGTTTGCTCTAGCTCCGTAGCTGCTGGCCTCCATCTTGGCTGGGTTAATTTGCATACAGCCACTCTGGGAGTATGGCTGGGAGGCGTAGCTTGGCTGGTGGGCATGGCTTAGGTGTCTTGGGTGATGGTCAATTTGCATATTACTCTTTTATTAGATTAATCTACTGATTCCTCCACCAGCCCTAAGGGGTAAGGAGAAACAGCTGTGAGGTTAGGAAACTTCGCTGCTTAATCATTACCTTCCCTGTCTGGCTGGGATCAGCAATGTCTGGGCAAACAGCAGCACCGGACTTTTTCAAAAGAGCAAACATTCCCCACACTCGTGATAACCTCTTCGCTTTTCAATTCCTTCTCTTCTTGCCCCGCAGCCTGTCACCTCCATCATTCCCTCCCACTATCCAGATTCACTACCAGGTGTGTCCTTACTCCCCAGGAGTTCAGGATGGGCTCCAATGAGCCCATTTCCCGGAACTAAAGCTGATTCCACAGTGGCTCCTGGAGTTAACTCATTTTTTCTTCCGTATCTCCAAAATGCTTTTCACGTGAATTACACAGCGCTTTGCAAAATAGTGTGAGCACAATCACCCTCCATATTCACAGGGTCTATACTGCAAGTAGAGAATAGTGTTGAAGAGCATAGGTATGCTTTTCAGGAACCTCAACACTCCTTTACAAGAACCTGCTTACTCTCTGGACCGAGGCAGATACCTAAGTCTCTCCCAGGAAATGCACACTGAGAGCTTCCCAGGTTAGGGAAGCCAGTGCTCTTGGTCTCAGATCACCAGGGACTGTGGCCTGTCCACCAACCTCTGCTGCTGGAGACAGGACCTCAGTTAGAGAGATGATTTAAAAGAGCTTGCAATCCAAATCTGCATTTTTAGTACAGAGAAGGGAAGGCAAGGACATTGAAGGAGAAAGCAAGCGGTTTTCCGGGAGCCAGGATTCTTTCCGTTGGGGGCTCCAGCGGGCTTGGCGGGCGTTGAGGCAGGCTCCCTGCTGCCAGCAGCTCCACCACACGGTGCAGCCCGGGGCTCTCGCAATTGCTGCCAATCGGCTCCTGCTGCCAGGGGAGCTGACGGGCACTTTGAAAGGGCTTTGGGATGAAAGCTTCCTTGTTCCCCGTAGATCACAGGAAGACTTGCAGGCAGAGATCAGCCTAATTAGAGCTGCAGCCCCTGGGGAAGCATGAGGGGCTACCACCTCTTCAGAGCTTGAGGTTTCTTGTTCAAACCAGTATTATGCCACTGCTCTTTGAATATGGCCCTCTAGCTGCAAACACAAGGAACTCCAAAGCTTCGGCTGGGGCCAGAGGCGGTCGTTCCAGGCAGAGGACCCAGCCAGTGGGGTACTGACTTCACCTTCCCTGCGGAGCGAGGAACTTATGGCCTCAACGAAACGTCAGAGGCCCAGGGTAAACTCAGAACAGCCCCTTTGCTGCTCTTTGCAGCAAGGGGAGATGCTTAGAGTGATTTTTCCCAAACCCCAGTCTGACAGCATCACAGCCCTCACGTGGCCTTAAAGCCTTTACTTCCTGTTGTCCCATGACCAAATCTGAAATCTTCGGCTGAGCCTCAGCATCATTGTATGATTGATCTGCCTCCTCCTCCAGCCTCATCCTTCATACCATCTCTCCCTTCAGCCACAACTAAACTTCCAATAATTCACCTCCATTTCTCTTCGGTTTTTCCTCCATCCTCTCCATAGCCCCAGTCTGCTTCCAGGACTCATCTCTTGCAAATGCCTCGGGAGAGAATCTCTGAGCCAAGCACCCCGAAGCATGCTGGTCACATCACTATCACAGGGCGTAACCTACACCAGAGGCGCTGCCCGTGGCTCTGACTGGCTTCCCTGTGACAACGGAAGCTACCCGAGGACAGAGGCTACTTCTTGGACATCTTTTCTCTCCCCAACTCCCAGCACTTGGCCGGGAGTCCACAGCACAGGGCTGGGGGTCCACAGCACAGAGCTGGGGGTTCACAGCACACAGCTGACATCTTTGCAGATAGGATGAATGAGCAGCACCAGGCAAAAAAGAACTCTGGTGTCTGTGAGTCACAGAGCTCTGCAGAGAAGTCCCACCCAGGAGGTGGAGGAAAAGGGTATTCACCAGCATGTCTAAGTGACCTGTTTTCCAATCACAGGTCCAAGATGAGCTTCCTCGTACACATGAAAAACAAACAAAACCAAACTCAGCCTCTCACCCACTCACTCATTCCTTCAATGGGGAGTTATCGTGCATCTACTGTGAGCCAGGCAGAGGGCTAGGCATGTGGCTTTGAGAGGTGAGCAAGCTGGCATGGCCCCCAAATTAGGAAACATTTAGCAAGGTTTGGGGAGTGTGATCTTTGTGTCTGAAAGGAAACCGAGTAATAGATTTACAGAGAACAGGCACTATAAGGACTTTTAAGGACTAGCTGGGATTCAAGGGTCTTAGGAAATAAATAAATAAAAGCATTCGAATAAACTTAATAGTCGTTTCACTTGTGGTGGTGAGTAGCCCTTTTTCCTGAGAGGAAGTGGAGACAGGAGAGGAGGAGGTGGGGTTCAGGAGCAGGGATCCTGGTAGAACCTCAGGAAGCCTCCCCTGGCGTTGGTAAGAGCCCTCTTAAAACTCACTGCCACGGGGAGGTCACAGAGCCCTGTCCCCCTTCAGGAAGGACCTGAGCTCCCTGAGTTGAGAACGTGGGCAGCGCAGCTCTGGGCCACCTGCTGTGGCCTGGCCCCCGCAATACCATGGGTGCATCCACCTTGATTCCAGGGTTGTGAGGCCTGTGAATGTGGGTGTCCAGAGGATGGGGCTACTCCTGCCCCCTCCCAGGATTATGTAAGCATTAACTGAGACGGTGAGCATGGACACATGGCATAGAGTCTGCAGGTAAGTGGCTGCGAGGGGAGGAGGGTTACACTGTCACTCTTAATTTAGGTGTCATACAAAAACTGAAGGATGACAATTCAAATGCCTAGCTCTCGTGGTGAAGTCTGATGGGTAATACTGTATAATGTATTATAATAACAAAACACGCTTATGTGAGAATACACTACTACACATGCTATACTGTATGAGCCATCAACATATTAGTTTGCATTTATTGAACACTGTGCCAACCCTGGTCTAAGCACTTCCCAAGTACTAGTTCATTTAATGCTCACATCAGCCCTAGCCATTCTATTACTATTCTTATTTCAAAGGGGAGGAAACTAAGGCAGGAAGAAGCTGAGTAACATTTGGGCCCGTGGTCTTTGCCTCTTACATTTTCAATGTACCATTTCCATTTGCGGCTGCGCAATAACCACTCCCTATAGTGGAAAGGCTTCTTGATCACCCTAAGGCCTCTGCTTTGCCCTTGAAGAGGAGCCCCTATTTCTGGACTCTGGTCAAGGAGTTCATACTCCGCCCCCCACAACAGTCTGTCTATTTCTAGCTCCGTGTTGCTTTTGAAGTCTACAGAATTAAAATGTTGATAGCAGTGACACGCTTGGCCTTTACTTCCATGAGCACGAGCTACAGCTTCCACACTTTGATGGAATCATGGGACTTACGAACCCTCCCTCACTTCCCCCTGGTGTGCAAATCAAGTTCTGCTTTTATCTGCTTTATATAACTTAGGTTTCATGTCAAGTTTCACTTGAAAAGGGGTCCTGTTTTAAAGGATGTGTGAAAACCACTGAGAAGTCCTAATATACTTGGAATTACAGGACATTTATTAAAGAAACCACAGGCTTCCATCCCTGCCTTACTTAGGGTGAGGAATGACCACAGGCAAGACCAGGGAGCTGTCTCATTGTCCCCTCCCCACCAGGTCTTTGTGATGCCTCTCAGAGTATGGGCAGGGCAGGTCTGATGGTCAAGTGGGTTTTCTTCCCCCAGTTCTCATTTGGCCTCTACTGTCATAAGAACATTCTTCCCCCAATGACAGAGTGACTCCCCAGGTGACCACGACAGGGCCTCTTCAGAATTCCAAAAAACCATTATCCAGCCTCTGGAGTCTTTCAAATCAGGAAAATGACCCCAGAAACATGGTGCACCCTTAACCATTCGTGAGAGGCCTCCTGGGTAACAGGAAGCAGGACACGGAGACATATGGACTTCCAGAGAGCCTCACCTGCTTCTCAATGAAGGCGTTGATTCTCTGCAGGACCCCCTCACACGTGAACTCATATGGCATGTATGGCTCGATCTGCGGACACAGAACATGGTATCACAAAGGAGGGAGACACAGAACAGGCAATACCCAGTCCTCCTTGGACTCACACTCAGTGCCGAAGCCTGTGTCAGCCTTGTGAGGGGCTATGACTATGAACTTGGAAGTCAAGAGTCCTGAGTTCACATACTCACTGCTCCTTACTAACTGTGGGACCCTGAGTCAATTACCTGACATCTCTGAGCCTCAGGGTTTCATGTGTGAAACAGCGATGAGAAAAGCCTATCTCTTCGAAGTTGTGGTGAAGATTATACAGAGGGACAGCGGGGTAAAGCATTAGAGTTCAGTGCCCAGCACTGAGGAGGCATTCAGCAAATGGTGGGGAGATTCCCTTCTAGAAGGTAAGCCCCTGGGGCAGCATCCATGGCTGCTCTCAGTGCCTAGCAGTGTGGCATCTGTGTGGACTCAACGTGCACTCAGACATCTGCTGAATGAATGCATGCCCACTGCTCTGAGAAAGGCCTGTGATGATTGTTCTACTTTTTGTAGGTGAGACTGACATGTGGTGAAAAGCCAGAGCATATATAGTGCCACAAAGAGTTCATGTAGAAGGTCTTGGGAGGCTGGAAGGCCGAAGCCAACTTATCTTCATGCTGGGCTTTTAAGGTCAGCTAAGATTCCAGCAGGCCAAGATGTGGAAGCTATCCTCAGCATAGTGAGTGATGTGAGATTAGACACTGAAGAAAACAGCAGGTGGGTAGAGCTCAGAATCATGGAGTCTGGAGACAAGGTTGGGAAGAGATTCACTGGATTTCCACGAAAGCTTTGAGATCTCGAGGCTAAGGAGCCAGACTTTGAGGGTAGCCGGAGATATAGAGGGGCTTTGGTGGGTGGGGGAGGCAGTCTGATCAATCATGTGACACCTGTGGGAAGGGACAAAATGTGAGTTTGGCCTGTGCTGTACAGTGCCTGTGCTGACACTGTGAAGCCTGCACTTCCGGCGGCAGCCAGCTAGCATCAGCAACCGAAAAGGAAATTCCACTTGGCAGAAAACTATCAGCAATCCAGTGTGTGACAGCTTCAGAGAGCCCAACAGCACTGTCAGCAATGGAACAGAGGGCACCTTCACCATTGCCCTCTTAAGTCTAAGTCTATACTTGCCTATCTTGAGTCTACTGGGTAGAGGAATCAGACAAAACATCTACAAGTTGAGGCCGGCTGAAAATGGGACAGCTGACCCGGAAGACAGCCTCCTGTGCGCACACAAGCAGTTGGTCTCAAGGCATCTTCTTCCTTTTGTGTGTGCGCTGATTTACACATTACCTTTGAAATCTTCAACCATGACTGTTAATTTCATGACATATCTTCAAACACAGAACGAGATGGTGCGTCACATAAGACAAGTTGTATCTCACCATCCCTGCCCACATCCATGCAGACACAACTAAAAGAGGCTCGGCATTAAGTATTATAACATCAGGGCATGATTATTCTATAAGAACAGATGTCATTCTGTGCCAAAGATAATTCATTTCCAAAGAGTTCAAAACACTTTGAAAAACTGACTTCCCTTGTGTCTTCTCATCTCAAGCTTTTGCGCTTGCTGTGTCCTTTCAAACCCAGATGTACACAGCCCTTTATGCCAAATGTAAACCTTTTCTTTTCTTATTTACTCAACCAATGGATGATTCCAGAAACATTCTATAAACAGAAGTGAATTAATTCAAAGGGCTCAATGCAATACAGAAAAAATGGCTCTTCCTGGGTCCTCCTAGCAACCAAACTCAGATAACCAAAGGGAGGCTGACTCATTCACTGCTTTGTGGTCCAATTCACTGTTTTAAAAGAATCAAAGCCAAATAATTTTACTACAAAGGATAAGGAAAAAAAAAAAAAAAGGTATTTGTAAGCCATTTCTGCCACCCTGAGTTGCACTAGCCACCCTGCTGTGCATGGGAGCAGGGCCTCTGCATGGGAAGCTCTCCAGAACCCTGGTTTCGGGGCTGAAGAACACTAGCACGCCTCCCACGTAGAAGCTGCTAGGCAGGTTGGAGGTGTGTGTGTACGAGAGAGAGAGAGAGAGAGAGAGAGAGAGAGAGAGAGAGAGAGAGAGAGAGAGAGGGGGGGGAGGGGGAGAGGGAGAGAGAGGAAGAGAAAGAGAGTGTGTTTTCGGTACGACAGTCCTTTGGAAAACAGTCAAGGTCTCTGAGGAGTGGAATGAAAGGGAATGCTGGTATCACGTCCAGTCACGGACAAACCCAAGCAGGGTCATTGTGGCGAAGTGAGAGAAGTTCTTGGTCATCCTGTTTGGTGGAAATAGGGCTGTTACTCATACGGCCACAGGAAGGATGCCTGCTGGCCACATTGTGGTTCCTGCTGGCTTTGGGTACATCTCATTATCTCCCCTCCTTCTCCATTTTCTCTATGGGTTTCAACCCGGATAATTTCTATTAAGAAGTCTTCAAGTTCATTGATATTTTCCTTTGCTGTGTAATGTCCAATGAGAAGTCCACTGAAAGAGTTCATTTCTGAACCCGTGTTTTCAGTACCAGCATTTTCTAATTTGGCTTTTAAAAAGTTTCCAGCTCTCTCCTGAAATCCCCCCTCTCTCTTCACATATGTTGGCCACCTTTTTCATCAAGTCTTTCAATGTACTGATCTTAGCATTTTAAAGGGCTGTATGATAATTCTAACTCCCGGGCTATCTCTAGGTCTGGTTTTATTCATGTCTCCTCTCTTAATGATGGGTCATGTTTTCTTGCTTTTTTATTTTTATTGTTGTGTAATTTTAAATCTTGAAGTTATAGATGAGAAAGCTTGGCACCAGATTTCTGATCCATTTCTAACAAGTGGAAGGGTTTCAAAGATAATAGTTTTGGTATTAATCTCATTCTGTACTTCATCTCTCTTTCCTACCTTATCTTTCCCTTTATTGTATTTCATTAAATGATTTTTGTTTTAAATCTTAACAAACTAGTCTAAAATACCTAGGGGTCAATCCAGGTTTTACTACTTACTAATTGTGTGATCCTGAGTAAATTACTTAATTTCCTTAAATCTTAATCTTCTCAAATGAAGAAGGATTGAATGGGATGAAGCTCATAAAGGTATACAGAAAGACTCTACGTGTGTAGAAAGAGGTTCTCTCCTATCAGCTACTATTATAATTACTTGTTTTCCATTAAGTGGCCTACATAGGCTGGAATAAGATGAAAAAGGCTGATCAGGGTTGAAGCACTGAAGTTTCATGGAGTGAACAGGGCCAGCCTCACCTTGAAGTGAGCAGATGGAACTCAGTGCCCACACCTAGTGCCTTATGTAGCAGACATTCATTCCCATTTGACTTTTGTTTGACAAAAGGAGGACTCCATGATCTAAGATTTTCTGCCTCTATATTAGCTTTTAAATTACTCCTCTTAAAGGAGATGGGCACTTACCTAAGTATGTGGGTTATATGAAGTCCCTGAAAATATATGATGAAGTTCTACCTTCCAGTACCTGTGAATGTGATCTTATTTGGAAACAGGATCTTTGTAGATGTAATCGAGTTAAGATGATATGATTCTGGATTTGATGGGCCCTACTCCATATGACTAATGTCCTTTTTAAGAAGTAGATAAGACACACAGACACACACACACACACACACATACACACACACACGGAGACTGCCATATGATGACTAAGATAGAGGTTCAAGTGCAGCAGCTTAAGTCAAGGAACACCTGAGCCACCAGAAGGTGGAAGACATAAGGAAGGGTCCTCTACTAGGGGCTCTGAAGGGACCATGGATATGCCAACATCTAGCCTCTAAAATTGTGAGAAAATACATTTCTGTGGTTTAAGCCACTCAGTTTGTGGTTCTTTGTATGGCAGTCCCAGGAAATGAATTTACTAAGTTACCGGGAGACTCAAGAAGGAAGGAAGCCCTTCCATCCCCATGGGCATGCCTTTCTGCTCAGGCTTTTGATGTGCTGCACTTTCCAGAAGTCTTTCCCCACTTACACTCCTCAATCATTTACATGCTGGTATGGGCACAGAACATATTCTACAAACATCTATTCCTCCCTGTCTCCATCCATCAGGTGTGCTGGGTTTTGAGAATATAAAAGTGAGACAGATATAGTCATTG
The DNA here is from genome assembly GCA_004026665.1 of Murina feae. NCBI lineage: Eukaryota > Metazoa > Chordata > Mammalia > Chiroptera > Vespertilionidae > Murina > Murina feae. Next base: position 28,735 of record PVJC01002156.1, on the reverse strand, counting down.
CTTTCATGCTTCTTAGAGTCTAGTAGAAATCCAGACTATCAATGGCAAAGCATATTATTATATACTAGGGGCCCGGTGCACAAAAATTTGTGCACTCAGGAGGTCCCTCAGCCCGGCCTGTGCCCTCTCACAGTCTGGGACCCTTCTGGGGATGTCCACCTGCTGGCATGCCTGGCCAGCCTGGGTGGGGGGATGATGGCTGTTTGCAGGCTGGCCAAGTCCCCCAGTGGAGACCCTGATCTCATGGGGGTGTGGCCAGCCTGGGTGAGGGGCTGACGGCCGTTTACAGGCTGCTCACAGCCCCTTCAGGTTTTGGGTCCCTACTGGGGTACCTGGCCAGCCTGGGTGAGGGGCTGATGGCTGTTTGCAGTCTGGCAAAGCCCCCCAGTGGGATCCCTTACCCCATTGGGGTGTGGCCAGCTTGGGTGAGGAGCTGAGGGGCATTTTCAGGCTGCCCACAGCCCCTTCAGGTTTTGGGTCCCTACTGGGGTACCTGGCCAGCCTTGATGAGGAGCTGAGGGGTGTTTTCAGGCTTTCAGGCTGCCCACAGTCCCTTCAGGTTTTAGGTCCCTACTGGGGTACCTGGCCAGCCTGGGTGAGGGACTGATGCAGGCTGGCAAAGCCCCCTCAGTGGCGTCCCTCACCCCATTGGGGTGTGGCCAGCATGGACGATGGGCTGATGGCTATTTGCAGGCTGGCTAAGTCCCCCAGTGGCGTCCCTCACCCCATTGGGGTGTGGCCCGCGTGGGTGAGGGGTTGAGGTGCGTTTTCAGCCTATCAGGCTGTCCAGAGCTCCCACTGACCCAATGTCCCAACAAGGCTGGCTGGAAGCGGGTTTCTGGGGTTTGTTTATCTTCTATAATTGATGCTATTCCTTTAAGGCGAGGCCTAATAACGAAGCCTTGTTTCTGCTTCAGCTCACGGCTTGTATAATGAGACAATGTTACCCTTAGAGTCAGGCCCAGCCTGCTGTTTCCTTCAGCTCCGAGGATTCTATGATTTATACTTTGTTGCAAACATGTTTTGCTTTGAGCCAGGATAAGCTGAGCCGGCACGCAGACAGTTTCACTTTCACTCCTGCTGCAATGGAAGCTGCCGTTTACTTCGTGAGTGGCAGCCGCCATGTTGGCTGGGTTAATTTGCATACAGTTGCTCTGATTGGCTGGTAGGCGTCCCAAAGGGATGGTTAATTTCAATATTACGCTTTTATTAGTTAAGAAGATGTAATACTAACATTGATTTAATACTAACCAACCACATACCAGGTGGTAGACTCTGCACTTAAGTTCTTTATATTCACTAAATCTTCACAACTGTTCTTGAGTACATAATATTAGCCTACAACAAAGATGATGAAACTGAGAATCAAAGGCTAAATAACTGCCTGAGGGGGTGCTGTGTACGTGGTAGAGCTGGAACCTGAATCCCAGCTGTCTGATTATAGTCTTTCTCAACCACGCCCATAAAGCTTCTCTTAAAAAACTACAGTAGGAAAAACTGCTCTGAAAGGATGAGTGCAGGGGAAGGGTACACCCAACAGAGTCCAAGACATTCCTGGGGGTGGGAGAGAGGGTGACTTAACCCTTTCCTACATGGTGGAAGCTTCCTACAGATAGGCAGCCAGCCGCAACCATGTTCATGGAAGTGGGCATCCTTTAGAGTGGCTCAGAGGACGCTGAGTGTGCAGCAGGGACTTAATAAATGTCTGCTGAATTGATCAAGAGAATCCAGAGATGTTAGTAACTTATACAAAATTCTAGAAAATGTTTAGGTAGAAAAGCCAAATAAATAGATGCTATATCAAAACATGCCCCAGTATTTCCTTAAATATTCCTTATTCTCACTGTTTTTTTAGAAGAGCAAGGCTATCTTTTCGGGTCTTTGTGAGAACTACATAATTAGGTCACTAAGCAAGTCCTATAATTCGAGCTCCTATTTCTGTGTCTAGGATCCAGGAGTCCTGTCACAGGGTTTGTAGAACCACACACATGTGGACACCAGCTCTGTTTCCACTTCACAGAACACCCATGAGGTCCCAGGCCATGTCCTACGGCTTGGCTGTGTTCTGATTCCAGAGTTAAGCTGACATGGAAATGTTCCCACTGGCCAAAGGGCCTGTGATACTTCCCACACTTTTCAGTTCACATTACAAATGTGGGGGAGGAAGGGGGGATGAAATAAAAGAAACAACCTTTTGACTTAGAATTGCTTTCACTGCGTCCTCCACTTCCTTCTGATTGTCAAGGTCAACAGTCCAGACGTGTGGCCGGCCGATGAAAACTTCAGCATATGGATGCTGAGATGTCAGCTAAAAAAGAAAAGACAAAACCTCAGTCTCACACACTTTTAAAAAAAACCTTCTGTGCTAGATGAGGTGTTAGGCTTTTTATGGCACCAAATTGTACTTGCACAAGTAACAAGATACTTGTTCTGCCCTTCCTTTGCCATCAAATCTCCTAAGTAAACTATTAGTAGGTAACAATAAACCACTGAGCTAGTGGGATATTTCTTGGGCCCACCCAAAACATCTGGATGCGTAGGCAAGGAATTTACAGGTACAGATAAGGAAACTGAGTCAGCGCCATCCTGGCTGCCTAGTAGGTTCAAGTGGGATGTTTTAAAAGACAGATGATGCCCAGGGTTATCCTGGACCCTTTGAGATGGGACCCCAGGACTTTGGAGGAGCTCCTTCCTGGAGGCCCTGGCATGGGTGGCATGTTGGCCGTGGCCTTGCCAGAGGCGGTGAGGTCTGGGAGGCAGACCTGGCAATGGCTCTGCATCTTGAATCCCACTTGGAAAGAAGAGCTGGCATGTCATAACCAGGAGGCATGGAGGATGTCACAGTGACTTCAGCCCCCAATATCGCACCAAGAAATAATGAAGGTTTACTACCTTTCATCATATCGCAGCCTTGAAATCACCCAGATCAAACATGTCTGAGTTAAAAGACACTGCTTAGAACAGACAGCTAAGCACAGGAAAATTACAGCAAGGCCTTCAAGCCACAGGAGATGAGTGATGGTGACAGACAGAACTAATGCTGCCAGAAAATCAGGGGATTTGGGATGGTTTCAGGAGTAATCATTAGCACAACAATGAAGACTCTATTTTTACAAAGACAATATGGATTCAGAAAAGCAATGTAAGGCCAGCGTTTGCTCCAAAGAGGGCTTTGTTTTGAAAAGAAAGGGTGGCCAGAGAAACCCAGTATGTACGCTGGTGATTCTCAGATCTTACACAGCCCATTCTTCAAGACAGCCATATTCACCCCTCTAAATGAGTTTTCAACTTTATTTTGTTTCCATTTAAGGCTATGCTGTGAAGGGGGCATTCTTGGCATTTGTGGGAGCATTTTCAGTTGTCACGAAGCCTGGGGGTGCCATCCTTAATGGGCAGGTGAGACCAGGATGCCAGGCACCTGGTGATGTGCACGGCAGCTGTGTGCAAGGCAGAGCAGAGCGTCCACTCTCTGCACAGCTCTCACCTGCCTTGTGGGCTTCACAGCCCTGACTCTTTGGCACAGCTGTAATACACACTGGATTTGCTTGGCACACAACCGCCATGTAAATCGGGGATGTCTGTACTGTGTGTATGCGTTTCTTTTTTTTTTTTTTGGAATGCCACCAATAAGCTGTATTGTTTCAGAAAAAAAACGGCACCACAAAGTCAACTTCACTTGGAGGATCTAAATCTCCAGTCTGCCATTCCCAAATCAGTCTGCATTTACAGCCACCCCATTAATGTCAACTGTGTATGGATGTGGCTATATATAGGGACTTTTTATTTAGCTCCTCTTTCACTTCAGTTATAAGCAAAGAGCTGATGAGATTTGGCTGCGTGTTTTATTTCTCTTAGATATAAACCTATTCCCGGAGAGAGGAGTGAATGTCACGTGTCTTCTGTGTAGTTCTTGGGCACACATTAGTATTTCTCGCCAACATGCACACTGAAATACGTATTACTTTATTGTAAATTATTTTGCTTTCATTTATTTCTTATATTAGAGTTAGAGAATCCTTTTTAGAAATTGTATACGCAGTCAAGACATATTATTTACATACTAGAGGCCCAGTGAACAAAAATTTGTGCACTTGGGGGAGGGGGGTCACTCAGCCAGGCCTGTGCCCTCTCGCAGTCTGGGACCCCTTGGGGGATGTCCACCTGCTGTCTTAGGCCCACTCCCTGGGGGATCAGGCCTATGCTAGCAGTCAGACATCCCTCTGGCAGCCCAGGAGCCCTTGGGAGATGTTCACTTACTAGCGGGGAGCAGGCCTAAGCTGCAGTCAGACATCCTTAGCACTGCCGAGGAGGTGGGGGAGGCTCCCGCCACCACTGCTGGGCTGGCAGCTATCAGCCTGGCTTGTGGCTGAGCAGAGCTCCCCCTATGGGAGTGCAATGACCACCAGCAGAAGCTCCTGCATTGATCGTCTGCCCCCTGGTGGTCAGTGTGTGTCATAGTGACCAGTCATTCCCAGTCATTCTGCTGTTAGGGTCAATTTGCACATTATCCTTTTATTACATAGGATATTATATAGGATAGAGACCTGATGCACGGGTGGGGGCTGGCTGGTTTGCCCTGAAGGGTGTCCTGGATCAAGGTGGGGGTCCTGCTGGGGTGCCTGGCCAGCCTGGGTGAGGGGCTGAGAGCTGTCTGCAGGCTAGCCACAGCCACTTCAGGGTGGGGGGCCCTACTGGGGTGCCTGGCCAGCCTGGGTGAAGGGCTGATGGCTGTTTCAGGCTGGCTACGGCTGCGGGCTGGACGCAGGTATCTGGGATTTATTTATCTTCTATAATTGAAACTTTGTAGCCTTGAGTGGAGCTCAGGGCTGGCAGGGCAAGTGGGAAGCTTGGCTTCCTCCATTGCTAGGGGCAACCCAAGCCTCCTGCTCACTCCAGCTCTGTGGCCACTGCCATCCTAGTTGGGTTAATTTGCATATCAGATCCTGATTGGCTGGTGGGCGTGGCTTATGGGTGTAGCAGAGGTATGGTCAATTTGCATGTTTCTCTTTTATTAGATTAGATTTCACTTCAGGCGGAGAAAAGTGGACGTTTTATTCATTGTGTAATAAAAGGAGGCGCTGGGCCTGTTGGGGGCAAGGCCCCTAGAGTGGAGGCCACACTGGCTCTCTTCTTTGGTTCTGACCCCCATATGCTCAGAGGATGGGATTGAACCAGCACCTCTCATAGCCTGTCACGGTTCTTTGTATCCTACCACACAGAGGGTGTGCATGAACTACTGGGGGTGGCCAAGTCAGAGTCTGAACCCCAGCCCTCCCTGGTCCCTAGGTGCAGGTACACCAGACTTCACTCGCCTCCTCTGCAGAGTCGCGCCCCTCGCTAGCTTGCTCAGTGCTCCTCCCCGCAACACCGACCCTCTTCTTCTGCTCAGACTCTTGGTGAGGAATAGAACCACAAAGTGCCACAGGCTGGGAGCTACGGAAATAGCATTTGCTTCCCTCCGCACACACTGTAGGTTTAGTACACATGGAAAAAGCCAGGCGCCGCGCTCATCGCTGGGCATGCACCAGTTCTCAGGAGGACTGTGAGGTCCAAAGGCGGTTACAACTGCAGCCACAAAGTGGCTGAGCAAATTCTAACCTAAACCCTTCAACAACTTACTGGCTTTACACAGAAAGGAAAAGTGACGATATTAAAAGATGCTCTTGGGTTCTTAAGACAAAGACCAAACAAAACCCAAGGTAAACACCAGTCCTTCAATCACTCTCTTAAAGCTTGCCAACCTAAAAAAAATCCCCGATTGAGCTTATATCTGTATTAGACCTTTCCTGACAATGAGCAAAATGTCACACCATATTCATTTTGGCGGCCCAGAGCGAGCTACATAAACTGATCCTTACACTGGAAGCAGGGTGAGGTAAGGCTGCCACGTTGGGCCACCAGTTAGCCACTCACACATCGGCAGTCTCTCCCTGCCCTTTGCAGGCCCCTGCTTATTTACAAGGCTGTTCTAAGTACTTGGAAAATACAAAATGCAGAGCCATTATAATCTTATGCATTTACATTTATGGAGGGTTACCTAATTTTAGGAGTAAGGCATTTTGTGATTCATTATTCCCCCTCTGAATGTTATGTTTCTTCTTGTTAATTTATTGAGAACCGTCTGATCTGAGTTACTGCCTTGTATATCCATCAGTAAATTTACTGGAGTACAGTTTGTAGAAGTAATGAAAATGTTATTAAATGTGAGACATTACTTCAGAGTGGCTATTAAATCTCCAAGGAGGACATAAGTTCCCTTCATGGGGAAAAAACCCACAAAAAAAACACAAACAAAAAACACTAAAAATAAAGACCCCTTCCCACGAAGCTAGAGAATTTCTAATTGTTTATAAAAATGTCATAAAAATGATTGAGAATCTACTAATATGTTTCCTAATATAAAGATTAAAAATCCAACTTATACTACATTTAAAGTATACTGCAAACTGACCACATTATTTCCGGCATTATGGAACTTTTTCTCCTCAGCGCACATGTGGTTTTAAAAATGGGTCCAATGCAAAAAATAAAAGCAAAGTTTTTTTGATTTCTAAAACCAGAAGAATCTAGACATTTTCTTCGAATGAAGGCAAAGAAGAGACATGCAATTTATGTGAATCAATTGTTGCTTAACTTGAAACTAGCACTGGCACAAATGATATCTATGTAATTATACACACTTCAGTTAAAAATTTTCTGCAAGGGGGTGGGGGGTAATTTCTAGGGATTTTTGCTCCTTAGAAACCTGTAGAATTATTGATACCTGTTTCCCAATTAGTTTTTGATTAGAGAAATTCTGTGGCTTTTGTGAACTAAAGGGACAGAATGGTGGCCTGCCAGGCCATGAAGTCAAGTTCACTAGCTTCTCTCAAGACGGTGATAGTGCCGGCTCCAGTCTGCTCTCTGGGCTGAGAGTCTCCAGCAGAGGAAGAGCTGGACAGAATATGGGAACTGCCCTTCTGCATAATGTAAAGTGACCTTGGGTTTCCTTCCAACGTGTTAGCATTCATGCCCCTGAGGCTTGAACCCCAATCTCCTTCTTCCCCTTTAAAGCACAGCTCCTCCCTACGTTCCTCAGTTAACCCAGCACACCCTCTACCTAGCACAGCTCCAAGGTAGATTCCTGCCTTCACTGACTTAACTATACTAGTATTTTTATGCATTTCCATTGATTATGCATCTGTCTTATCACTTTTCCATATCAAATTCTGAGCTCCTAGAAAACAGGAAATGTGTTTCTATAAGTTTCCCCAAATGCAGCGACTGGTACCATGGACCTTGTAGGCACACCTGCCATCTGACCTTCTGTGTCCCAGGGCTCCCTGAGAGCCAGGACCAATGGAGTCACCTGTGTGAGGTCACCTGAGAGCCAGGACTAATGGAGTCACCTGTGTGAGGTCACCTGAGAGCCAGGACTAATGGAGTCACTGGTGTGAGGTCACCTGCTGAGCGACGGCTGAAAGGTGCCACAGAGCCATTGTAACCAGTATCATCTCCGAAGAGCCAGGAGGAATCAAATGACTGGGGTCAGCTCCAAGGACTGTCTCCTCTTAAGTAATGAAGAATGAAACTCTCCATCACCTCAACAAAAAGCAAATTACTAAATGGTGACACCTGATAGAAAATAATGAACATGCTTTTCTCAATAAGTTCAAACTGCTAATCTGGTCTCTGGAATCCTATGTAATAAAAGCCTAATATGCTAAGTGTCTGGTCAACCGGTCAGCCGTTCAACCAATCAAAGCATAACATGCTAATGATATGCTAAGGTTGCTTAACCACTCGCTATGACATGCACTGACCACCAGGGGGCAGATGCTCCAACAAGTAGGTTAGCTTGCTGCTGTGGTCCAGCGGATCGGGACTGAGTGAGATGGGCCAGACATGTCCTGGAGCCTTCCCACGGTCCCTCCCCAGCTGGCCAATCTCCCAAATCTCTCCCCAGCCCCAACTGTGCATCAGTGGGGTCTCTCGGCCTAGCTTGCACCCTCTCACAATCCGGGGCCCCTTGGAGGATGTTGGAGAGCCAGTTTCAGTCCAATCCCACAGGGGGAGCACCACTCAGCCAGAAGCTGGGCTCATGGCTGGCGAGCGCAGCAGTGGTGGCGGAAGCCTTTCCCACCTCCACAGCAGCGCTAAGGATGCCTGAGGGGGAGTGGGCCTGAGCCGTCAGTTGGACATCCCCCAAGGGCTCCTGGACTGTGAGAGGGCACAGACCGGGCTGAGGACCCCTGCCCCCCCAAGTGCACAGATTTTGTACACACCCAACCCCCCAGTACACTGCACCGGGCCTCTAGTATTACATAATCCATTGGGAAAATAGACTGTATTTAATTGTCCTACATTTGTTTTTGTTTGTTGGGGTTTTTTAAGGAAAAAGTACTCACTTGTAACAAAGTGGCATTAAAATCTTTAGAATTATCACTAATGAAAAGGTGCCAGTTGTCAACACAGTCTAAGATCAATCATTTCTCAGAGGCTTGTCTATAAAAACTGCAGTAAGGAAAGAGATGGGTTTCCTTGCTTTTGATGCATTAAAAAGAAATCATGATGACGGAAAAGAAAATCACCATTAGAGCACCACAGTAATAGTTGCTACAGGCAAGATCCACTGATACGTGGTAAAAATAAATGGGCAAGCCCTGGGCAGGTGGCTCAGTTGGTTGGAGCATCATCCAGTACACCAAAAGGTTGGGGGTTTGGTTCCCGGTCAGAGCACATACTGGGTTCAATCCCTGGTCAGGGTACATATGGGAGGCAACCTCTCAATGTTTCTCACATCAATGTTTCTCTCTTTCTCTCTCTCCCTTCCTTTCTCTAAAATCAATAAAAAACATGTCCCCAGGTGAGGATCATAAAAAATTTAGATAAATTTAAATAAAGAGGAGAACCAGGATATTTGTGCAGTTTCAGAGTATTTCCCCAATTTAAAGACAAACTGCGACTTTATAGTTACTACTACTTTATATAGTTACTACCTTAACCAAGTGATTAAGGTCAACATCACTTGGGATAAGATGCACCCCTAATCTGATACACTGGAAAGGGCACAATCACTTCTGTGGTATTATTGCAGATATATGTAACCCTCACACTAATCATGAGAATATATCAGCCAAATCCAAACTGAGGGACAGTGTACAAAAACCTGACTTGCACTCCTCCAAAATGCCAAGGTCATGGACGGCAATGAAAGACGGAGGCACTGTTGCAGACCGGAGGAGCTAAGGAGAAACGACAGCTAAAATGCAACGTGAGGTCCTGGGTTGGACCCTGGAACACAGGAAGGATATTACCGGAAAATCTGGTGAAGTCCATGTAAAGTCTGTGGTTTAGATAATACTATGATCCCAAGGTTAATTTCTTAGTTTTGATAATTGTACAATGGTTTTGTAATGTGTTACTTTTACAGGAAACTGAATGAAGGATATAACCAAAACTCTGCCATTTTTTGTAACTTTTCATTAAAACTAAAATTATTTCAAAATAAAAGCAAATTCTAACAATTCCACTTGTAGGTATATGCCCCAAAGAAGTAAAAGCAAGGACTCCAGCAAATACTTGTATACCAGTGTTCAGAGCAATGCTGTTCACAACATACAAAAAGTAAAAAACCCAAGAATAGGAAAATAAAGTGCAGTATTTCCATACAATGGAATATCATTCTGTCTTAAAAGGAAATGATTCCATCCTAGCCGGTTTGGCTCAGTGATCAGAATGCTGGCCCATGAACTGAATGACTGTGGGTTCAATTCTGGTCACAAGGGCAAGTACCTCGGGTGCAGGCTTGAATCCTGGCCCCAAATGGAGCAGTGCAGGCGGCAACCAGTCAGTGTTTCTCTCTGCCTCTCCCCCTCCTTTCCACCCTCTAAAAATCGATGGAAAAATATCCTCGGGTGAGGATTAACAACCACCAAGTGATTCTGATACAAGCGTCAACAAGAATAAACCCTGGAAACATTATGCTAAGTGACATGTACCCATCACAAAAGGACAAACACTGTATAATTCTACTTCCATTTAGTATCTAGAATATGTAAGTTTACAGAGACAGAGGGAGCAGAGTTTGCCTGAGTGCAGAGGGGAGAATAGGAAGCTACTGCTTAATTGGCACAGAGGTTCTGTTTGGGACGGTAAGTTCTGGAAACAGTGAGTGGTGATAGTTGGGCAACACTGTGAATGAACTTAATGCCAGGGAATTGTACACTTAAAAATCTTAAAATGGTCAGTTTTACATTATGAATATTTTATCACAAAAATAGTTTTAAAACTTACAAATGATTATACACCTGGGCAAAAATAGAACTTCTGATATTTCCTTCATCTAAATTAAAACACAGGGGTCATTTCTTAGCTCTTATTTTCTACCCCAAATGCCAAGGGTTTAAAGAAGTCAGTCACATGCCAAAGCAGAGGTCCTAAATCCAGATGTTCTCACTGCTGGGAGCACCTTTCCGACCCTTTCCCAAGACTGCATTCCCACAGCACCTGGCACACAGGTATGCGTGAGTGTTGCTGAGAAATGACCTTCCAAAAAGAAACCACTCCCCAGAATGAAGAACTCAAAGGTATTTACCAGCAGAAGGAAAAAGCAAGCACGCACGTGCGCGCGAGCACACACACACACAGAGTGGGGCCTTGCCCCAGGTTATCTGGGCCACAGGTTCATCTTTTTGAGGATAATCTACAGATCTTGTTGCTCTTCCTCCATCTCCCCTGGTCATTTCAGCAATGATTTCAAGGGTCAGAGGAAAGATTTCTCAAAATAATCAACTCTGTGAGTTGGTAAGATGGCTGATCAGTAAAGAATAATCATGGAAAACGCATTTTAAGTAGTATAGGGGGTCGGGAGAATCTACCAGAAATGTGCAGAAGTGGCAGCACTGCTCACTGAACGCGTTAGCAGTGCTGTGATATGCTGCCGCCAGGGGAGCGCTGCCCGGAAGGTTATCCTAGGAGAAGGTCCTAAAGGACAAGGGCACAGCAGTGATGCCAATGCTCAGACTTCCTCCTCGTCAGCAGCCCACATGGCCGCTTACGAACTACAGCAGAATAATAGAACATCAATCCAAGGTTCCTTGCACGCACCTGTTCAGAACCAGTTGCATAAACACCCAGCTTTGTCCCTCACATACTCTACAAGACTTCTGTTTATTGCCCCAAATAAAATCTGACTGCCTCCAATGGTGATTCATCACCTGTTGTGGATTTTCAAGAGGATCTCTGAAGGCACTTCCTATAAAGCAAGGGTGGGGAACCATTTCTCTGCCAAGGGCCATTTGGATTTTTACAACATCATTCCCAGGCTATACAAAACTATCGACTTAGAAGTTAGCCTGCTGTATTTGGTCAAACATTTAATTAACTCACCCCTGATGCCTTGGCAGGGCCAGACCAAATGATTTTGCAGACCTTATTTGGCCCGCAGATCAGCTGTTCCCCACCCCTGTGAGTAAAGCTTCTGCAAATGGCTGAGGCAATGGCAGGACTGCTTCTCAGGGTGGTGGCTGCTGACGGTGGGCTCACACACCAGATACACCACTTTGGTTACCCAGATGCATCCTGTTTCTCAAGGCTGATGGTTTTTCAAGGACCTGCAGCCCACTTTTTAGTCCTCACAGCTCCCCATGGAGAGTAGGTCCCTCAAAATACCTGCTAAACAGCTGACTTCCTTATTTCATAACAAACCATTCAGAAAATCTGAGTTCAGCTCATTCAGCTGGACATGTCTGAATTAAGGGTGTTGGGGCGGAATAAAAAAGAAATCCCACTTTGTGGAGGGGCAGAAATGGATTCAAATCCTGGCTGTACCACCACCTGGGTATGGGATGCCATCATGTGCTTCATCTCTGAGCCCCTCCCTCCCTCCCTCCTCCTTCCACCCAGCTGTGTTCAATGAAGTTGGTAGCACCTGCCATCCAAGGCTGTGAGCTTCCATGGGCTCTTAGTACTCAACACATAGCTATTCCCATGCTATTGACAATAGAAGGATTTTAAGAGATGCTTACCTCTCTCAAAGTTGGCTTGCCAATGAAAAAGTCTGTGTTTTTGCTGCTTTTGGGTGGGTTGAACTTGGGATTCAGAAAAGCACATCCATTCGCGATGGCCTCCAGGGGAGCTGGGCCTTCATAGGGGAACCCGAGGCCCACAAATAACTGCAAGACAGAGAAGCACACTGCACGTAAGCACAGCGATCAGAACGGGCGTCCTGCCCCGCGGGCTATTCTGTGCTCCAGCCCTGGGTGGGAGCCCCAGGAGGTCTGGAAGACTCCTAGGCCTTGGGAGACGGGGCGAAGTGAGGTCAGCTGACAGCAGTACTAGGCACCTTCCAGGCTCCTGAGCTGTGTGGGTCCTCATATTTTCCTTTGCTAAAGAAGTAAAGAAGCGTTGGGATAGGCAGATGAGGGGGCAGGCAAGTGGAGGCATGAAAAGAATAAAAACAAACAAACAAACACAAGACCCAACAATAATCGTTCTGTAACTCACCAGGAGGCATGACTGGAAAAACACTTGCTTAACTAAACAGAAGGTTTCTTCACGGAGACAAAGGAACAACAGGCCTTTTCAGGGCCGCCGAGCTGGGGGACAGCAAGGCCACTGGGTAGCTTGACTACAGTTCAAATGGAGCTGCTTTAAAATGATGGCAAGTCAGTGAGCACAGGTTTTCATAATGGGGTTTTCACGTCGGGACACCAACATCTTGGCTTTTATTTTCTCACGTGGAGAGGGTGCCAAGCTGCTAACTGGGCAAGGCTGCTTCCATGTCCAGCAAGCAAACTGCATGCTTCCCCGCTACAGACCATAGGTGGCAGCAAAAACACACCTTCTGGGTCCACGAGCAACCTCAGCTGAGAGCAAGGTGACAAAGGGGTCTTGCAGGTCTGGGGCCCTGACTACCAGGTGCAGAAATGAAACATCTCACAGAAACGCCTCCCTGCGTCCCATTGCCATGGGGCATGTTCCAGGGCCACAGAGCGGCAGTGACTGCCAGGCAGGTCCAAGACTGGGCCTGGTGACCTGTGTGCTCTCCCTACCCACATCAGGAGCCAGTTCTGTAGTCACTGTCTCCAGAGGCACAGCAAGGGACAAAGGACAATGGGGCCCCAGGGCATCGTCTCCTTCTGCCATCGCACTGAGGACACCTGTTCTGCCCTGACGCAGAGCTGACAGGGCAGGGGCTGGATTCTCCTTTCCCAGTCATCCTTCCATGGCGGCTGCTTTAACTGAATGGTTATTTATTTAGAACGGTTCTGCCTGGAGAGCCCTGAGTTCAGGCTGCCGGGTTCCCTGGGCAACGCTGGAAGACACAGAATGTATGTGGTGGGCACGCGGCTCTGGGGCGGAACCCTGAGCATGGCCCACACGCCCCATACTGGAGAGTCATGTAGCCCCACAGGGATGTTTTTCTTGGAAAGAAACTAAAATCTCTGCTTCTCAGGAAAGATCCATCCTATAACTATTACGTTCTTTTGCACAGGACAGTGCACACTGAACCATTTCGTGGTTTGGAGTAATAACTTCTCATTTCCTACAAACCCTGAGAGGACTGGCTACACTGTCAGAAACATCCATGAAGGCACTGGGGGTGGAGGCTGCTAAAGAGAAAGGAGGTTTTGAGAAGCCAGGAGAGTTCCCCTGCTGGCTGGGTCCTATCTCTCAGGCAGAACCACTAGAGACATGGGGGTGGGGAGGGAACATGGACACAGGAGCCTGCGAGCTGCAGGGTATCAGGTGCACCTGAATGCCACTGGAAGCCCCTTTTCTGGATCTTATTCTGTCACTAGCGAGAGTGAGATTCATCGGAGAGGATTTCCGTGTATAGGGTGTGGCCGGAGCATGTGCCTCTGGGAGAGAGGCATGCCTAACAGCAGCAGGAGAAATGGAAGAAAATGGGGAAGTTTTACTATAGGGCTAAGACACCCCAACTCTGTTAAATATGAAGAACCCAGGGTTATCATCCTTGAGGCTTTGATTTCTGTGGCCTGCCCTCCCCATCTGATTTGAGGGAGGAGGTACCGGCTGTTCAGGGGAAAGATGACCTCTACCCAGCAGAGAGCTTCCAGATGCCTTGGAGAGGAAATTTCCACGCCGGTGGGTTTAATCTGAGTCCTGGAACTGGGCATTTCCTGACCCTGAGAATCAGTCCTGCCACAGAGGGCGGACACCTTCATCAACTCCAAACTGCAAACAACTTAGGAGGAAATGTGGGAAGCACAATACTTGTCTATTTAAATAGAAAATCCTGGAAAAATTTAATTAGCTCCTTCAGACCAACCAATCTGAACCCATTAATTAAAAGGATTTGAGGCACTTGCTTAATGGGCTCGAGTGTAACCCAGGTTTAATTATATCTGAATGACAATTTGCACCATCCCTTCCACCCTGCTGGCACTGAAATACCTCAGTGCACACGAGGCAAACATTCTAGGCTAACTCTCCAGAGCCGCACCATTTTAGGATGAAGCTTAAGCAAATACCACACAGTTCCTTGGCAATGTTTTCTCATCACACTAGTTAGAAACGCAGGAAACACGTTATTTGGAAATGCAAAACAAGTTTTTGTTCTGTCAATAGGCAACATTTTTCTTGCTTCCTGTGCACTCATTTCCTGTGACGTTATGATGGACTGATGTATTAGGTCAAATAGCATACTTCAGGTCTAAGTGATGACAGGTTGGGCAGAGAGTTCATCGTCACGAGGGTGTTCCGTAAACTCCTGAGTGTGCACGGCTTTGTCACACATGCGCTGGGACCTTAACCACCCTGGCATTCTGCTCACTTTCAGATTTCCTCAGCACGGGGCAAGAAACACACTGCAAGACTGCACTCAAGTGCAGAGGCTTCACTGCTCAGGAGGAAACTGGGTGTGCATGTACCTTTCATCTGGCCGACAGAAGCCCGGAACCTAACGAGGATATTCCAGGTGACAAAACAGCTCCAGGGCTGCAACTCTGGCTCTATCAACGAGCATTTCCAAACAGAAGGATTACAGGCTCTAAAAGTTAAATTTTCCAACTAATATGAAGCAGGAGGGAACAGATGATGCGCCATATGTCTTATTCATGGCACAAGACTAGGCACTCCTGTGCATCCAGAGTTTCAGCTAAGCCACTCAGATGCTTGCTCGGTGTGAAAGGGGACACGGAACTGTTTCCACCTCCTCGGGGGAGTCCTTCGCAAAGAACCCCTTAATTGTGGACCACGGCAGTTTCCCAGAGAGATCCCAGGGGCTCGGTCAGTCTCCAGTCACTTTTGATGAGGCATATCCAAGATTAATACAAAATAAGAAACATACAATCAACATACACTTTTCGGACTAGTTTTAATCAGGCAAGTTGGTAGGTGGCTCAGGAGAAGTCTGAGCAGTGAAGGATCCTCAGCTTATCCATTAAATTAATTACTGGCACAAAGCGATCAGGACAACATGGTGGTTAGCAGCACAGGCTCTGGGACCCGGGAGACCAGGGTTCACCCAGGAGACCATCATATCCCAGCACATTAGGATGGATTCCAGTGGTACCCAGATCAGAGGACTCTTGAGACAAAGAGATGACTCCTGGAAGAGCTTAGCACAGGTAAGGGCTAGAGAAAATGGCTGTTCTTGTAGAAAAACCCTGGAGTCGTGGGCACAGTGATGAAATGAATATGCCAAGTGCGTGAAAAGTGACTGAGATTGCTCTGGCCGGTTTGGCTCAGTGGATACAGCGTCAGCCTGCGGACTGAAAGGTCCCAGATTCGATTCCAGTCGAGGGCATGTACCTTAGTTGCGGGCACATCCCCTGTAAGAGGTGTGCAGGAGGCAGCTGATCAATGTTTCTCTCTCATCGATGTTTCTAACTCTCTATCCCTCTCCCTTCCTTCCTATAAAAAAAAATCAATAAAATTTATTTTTTAAAAAAGTGACTGAGATGGACTCTGTCCTCCACAGCAACCTCACCCCAATGTTTCATTGGCTTCACCAGTCACAGGGCAACACTTTACAAAACTGAATGGCTCACAGCACCACAGGAAGGTTTACTGTGGTATCACTATTTTATATTATTTGTACTCCTACCTGGGTACTTTTTCACCTTTATAATTACCCGTTTGTCTCCTTCCCAACGCCTGTATATTTGTTGTGGGCAAAAAGGCCTCAGTCATTTCTATATCAAAAGTGCCTCAAGTAATTCCTAGAACATATCCAGTTCTTAGTACTCATTTGGCAGATAAGTGAGCAAAGGAACGCACACTAACAGGTTAGCTCTTTCCAGCAATCAAGTGTGCGAGGAGATGCTGGATGTCTCATGTGTATTTGGATGTGGGATGTGCTTTTGTTCTGGAAGTCAGAGAGGTCACTGAATCATATCACTACAGACTCTTCATTCTACACATGTGTGGAGAGAGAGGAATATATGTGTGCAACGTTTTTCCATCGAGTTGGAACAAGAATAACTTAGGTGCTGGTCACTGGGATGAACACTGCTTGCTTGAGAGCGAATGTGTCCGTATCTGAAATAGAACTTCACGGCGGGCTGCTCCATTAGGAAGTAAGCTTGTAGGCTCTCTCACGGGGCCATGAGGGCAGGGCAGGGCAGGGCGTCAGAAGGAAAGTGCCCCTTGCCAGAGAGATCCTGGAGACCCAGGTGAGTGAGTCATGAGAAAAGCAAGAAGTCACTCCTAGAGGGCAGGACCAGAGATCCCAGATGGCAAACAGATTTCATCTTGACTTCTTCCTTCATTCTTAATGATCTGAAGGCCTCTACAAGCCAGGCGCTATTCCAGGCATGAGAACTACCTGCAAACAGAACAAGCAAAGCCCTCTGCCACATGAGCCACGGGAGCTGGGTTCCTCAGTGGTGGCTATCTCAGCCCTGGGTTTCTGAGAAAGGCACTTTAAGATGCGTTCCAATGGTACCAGCAGAGAACTCCAAGCTCGAGGGGAGAGCCACAGTTGATTGGTGGCCAGGGGGAGTGTCAGACAGGAGGATGGGATGGGACAGGGACAGTATCTTCCAACCCTGCCCAAGCTTCTAGGTGAGCTCCGCAGGTAAGCTGTCAGCTGACATGGCGAGGACACGGAAACTGTGACCCACCAGGGTTAGAGGGGAATGAATAGAGCTTTGGAGAGACAAGAGGTGCAGCAACAGCATGAGTAGCAGCAGCTTCTGACTGGTTTCCCACAGCCAGAATTTGTTCTCAAACTTTTGCTGTAGAAAGAGAGGTACCTGAGCTTGGATGGACCTGGAGAATATCATGCTAAGTGAAATAAGCCAGGCAGAGAACGATAGATACCATGTGATCTCATTTGCATGTGGAATCTAATGAACAAAATAAATTAACAAACAAAATAGAAACAGAGGAACGTACACATGGAACAAACTGACAGAACTCAGAGGGGAGAAGGTGGGGAGGATTGGATGGAAGAAGGCAAAGGGATTAGCCAAAGAACATATATGCATAACCCACAGACACAGACAACTGTGTGGTTAGGGTCAGAGAAAGGGAAGGGTGAGTTTTGGGTGGAGGTGGGCAAAGGGGGCAGGGGAGACATCGGTAATAATGTCAATAAAAATAAAATATAATTAAAAAAAAAAAAGAAAGGAAGAAAAGCAAGGGAGATACGTGTTCTGGCTCCCTCTAAATGCTCCTCCATCCAGTGTAGGATGAGAAACACCCATTCTGCAAGGAGCTTCCATGGGGAGGCCAGGGGGAGTGGGCATGAAGAGGTTAAAATTAGGACAGAAAGGAAGAAATCACATGAAAAGAGATGGGGACGTAAACCAAAGTGAAAATGTGTGGATTTTCAGGCTTAACCTGCACTCCTGGAGCCTGCAGGATCCCATGACTTGTCTGCTCCTCTCATAAACAATGACTCCATCCAAATGTATATGCCCTATTAGAAGTCCAGGACTTCCCAGCTCTCTCAGCCTGATGTTGGTACCACTGAATTCCTCCTGTCTTAATGGGCGCCCTGCAGCTGGCGCCTGCTAATGACACCTGGCCTTAATGGCAGGCCAGGACCAAATTCTGCTGAGCAGACAGTTTCCTGAGCTTGGTGCAGATGCGAAGGCGGCTCATAAAGAAAAAGAGTGAGTCGGAAGCTGATTAAGCATCAATCATTTCGGTCTGTCTCTGAACCTCGAGGAGCACCAGGCTCTCCTCTCTCCTGTAAAGGAGCCCGACAGCCACTCATCCCCGCATGCATTTTCTCCTCTGCATCTCCAGTCTCGCTTCCATGTGGGTTGTAATAAATTGCCTTTAAATTGCTCAGAGACACGCAGAAAGGAATGGGAGGCAGAGAGGGTTATACATGCAAAGCCTGACTGATCTTCAGTGTCATTATTTCAAAGCTCAAGGTTCATTCATTTTAGTGCCTGCTGCTGTGTTCTGGAGTAAGGGGTTGGGGCGGGGGGTCTTGGCAGTACACTGCCTCATTTCCATCATATTTGCCAACTGTTTCAGCCATAATTCTACTCGAATCACTTTAATATATTCTAGACGGCCGAACAGACAGTACAAAATGGGACCAGTGACATCCTCTGAAGGAACAATTTTTCAAGGATAAATATACATCCCTCGCACTCAACACTGAAGCCGCAACCCTCGGTTGGTAGGCAATCTCTGGTGGCCCAGGACTTCCAGGCCTCAGCCCTTTCCTTCCCTGGATAGAGGGGGCCTCAGCTCCAGCCTATTTCTCATTTCTGAACAGGTAAATGGATGGTAGGCAATAAGAGCTCCTTTGAAATTTGCAAGGAAGAAGAAGACATTAACGAGGAGGCTGGGCTAATAGAAATGTACGAGACAGCAACGTCACACTGCTGAAAACCAGTGCTGTCAAAGGTAATCCCCACAATCTCTGTGGGGAAAAGTACAATGAGGCAAATGGCAAAACAGCATTGCCACCAGGACCCACGTATTCCAATCATTCTAAGACACCGCCCAGGACAGAAGGTGAATAGGAAGCACATAGTGCTAGCTGGGGACACAGTGCTTTCCTGGCTGCCGGGCTTCGGACTACAGGTGACCTTGTAAGGAAAGAAAGTCCCCGTTAAGACAACCACACCTTAGGCCAAGGATGTAAATAACTTCTCAAGCTAGTTCAGTCACGGCATTACACAATGGTTTGGAGGTGGAAATGGTCAGGCACATTTACACAGGCAGAAACCGAGGCAGTTCTTTGGCTGGAGAGCATCATTAAATGTTTGAGTGCTTATTTGTGAGGATGGTGTGTCAAAGGCCAGCAGAGCTTAAATTTACAATAAAAAAAAGTCACCCTTTACAGCCACCTTACAGATGACCTCAGGAACTGTGGGCAAGCCCAGCTCTCTGGTCTGCTTCCTCCTGTTGGGAATAAAGTTAACCACAGTACCTGCCCTGCCTACCTCTGGGGGCTGTTGTGAGGATTAAACAGGACAGCACATGGGAAAATACTTTTCCAAAATCAAAGCATCCCACAATGAGTATAAAACCCTACTAGGCCACAGAGGTTCATCCGCTCAGCCTCCCTCCCCTACCTTGAGGATGAAAACACATTCCGTCAGGGTCAGAGCCAAAATATTCGCTATGAGAATGCGCTGCTCATCCTTGTTTCCCTCACCCCGCATCCCTTGCACAGTGCCTGGCCCACAGAACTACTCGGTCAGTATCTGCAATAGTCACTAAAGAAAGCTCAACAATACACATGAGAGCTTACCTAATACCCTACCAACCCTTCGAAACCAAACTCTGGTCTATTCGCAAGTCCCCTGATTGCATTTGGTACCTTATGGCGGGGTTACAGACACCGGGAGAGACTTCCCGCGTTGTTAAAACAACATATTCATCATCCATCCAGGGCTCTCCGGCTCCTGCACCATGTGGTCTGAACCCTGTCTCTGTCCCTGACAACCAGCCAGCTCCTTTGCCCCTTATCAGAGTTCACCTTCTACTACTTCCCAACACTAGTTAGACTAGCCGGGTTGGATTCCAGCTCTTGCCTGAATGTGTTATCTCCACCTCCAGCACCTGGCTCTCCTCACTGCTGTCTGTCCCCAGGCCAGGAGCATCCACACCCCTCCGTTTCTCATCTCTTACATTTCTCAGGACGCCTTCGCCTTTCCCCGCTCCTTGAGCCTGAAGGGGTATTTCCCTTGTCTGAATTCCTTCTGTGTGCAGCCCAAGTGAGGACATGAGAGGAAAAACTGGCTGGGGGACCAATTCCGTGAACAGCGGTGACAGGGAGGTGGGGCAGTTAAGCACTCAGGCTTGTTGTGAAAGTCACTGCCCCATCGGAAAGTCTGGCCCCTGACCCTGGTGCCTCTTGGGATACCTGGTCCAGAGCAGGTCCTTAGTAAGTTTTATACTGTGGCAACCTCCTTCCACAATCCACTGACTTTTCACTGCCCAGAAATAGCCTAAAGAACTACTGTAGCTCTGAAAAGAAAGCATGAGATTCCGATCCCATTTTCAAGACCAGGAGAAACAAACCTGAAGACATCACTGATGTGTTTTTACCAAACCACCAAAAACTCACCTTGGTTTCTCGGAGGAGAAACTGCAGGTCCCGCCCGCTGAGGATCCCGTGGTTTTTCACATAGCTGGGAATGTTCTTGGTGCTGGAGCCATAGACGGTGGCATGCACTTCCATGTACGTGTGGATAATGTCCAGGTAGATCTTCTTATTCTGTAGAGGGGACACAAGAAGAAGGTGTCCCTCATGTCTTTCCGTTCTTATAGCACCTGTCTCAAAGCTGGGGTCGCAGACATGGGAGTTCCTAACACAAATGCTGCAGAAACGCTTTAGTCCAACTCCTAAAATTGCCTTTAAAAGTAATCTGACTGGATTTTGAGGGTGAAAAACAGTCATATGACAAACTGTACAATTTTGCAAGAAGAAAGTATTATATAGCGGCATATTATTGAATACCAATGCTAGCTCAAGGCCAAATGTTTGGGAGTAACATCCTTGCTTGATAAATTACCAAGAGACCCAACACTTTGCTTCTGGCTGATCTGCCTACGGGCGAGGAGATTGGGGAAGGCAAGGTTGGACTTGAATATTTGTTTATCCGAGACACTAAGCTGTCCCCGAGGAGCACAAACAACCCCCAGCTCCTGCCAATATTTCTAGTGATGATTAACTCATGATGTCAGAACAGGATCCCACCTAATTTGCATCATGAGGAGAGAGTTTGCCAGAATCTGTGGTGACTGACTTGGCAGCTGGGGAGAGGAGGCTATCTAGGTAGGCAAAAGCGAAAACCAGACGAAACGTGAACCCTGATGAGTGCTAAACATCCGAGAGTAGTTTTACTTTTATTAGCAGCAAAACAAAACCTCTTTTCTGGACTGAGTTTTGAGGCATATTGTCAGAATCAGAGCCACCTGCAGAGCGGAAGCAAGCACACTCCCCTCCTCCGCAGGTTTCTGAGGGACTAAGCGGCATAAGCTGGGTTTGCAGGCTGCTTTTCTTTTCTTTTTTAAATTTGAAAGATTCAGCTCTGTAATGCTTTCCAGTTGTATGAGAGTGAGACAAGGTTTCCGTGTCTGAGCCTGTCCTCAGACACTCCAGGAAAATGCAGTCCCTGCCAGTTCTGTGACTTAGGATGGCAGGGAACATAGGCGTGTGAATCAGAGCGCAGCACGCAGAGTGCGGAGGACGGGCGAGCACTTCTCCGCCAGCCCGGGAGGTTGGGTCCTCATTCCAACGACATGGGGAGGAGCGCCTCGTGACATCAGGAGTGGGGTGCAGGGTCTCCCCTCTGCCATTCACTGTCCTGGTGACAAATGTTACAAAGGACTCTCAACTTTGGGGGTACATGTTTCAGATCACTATTAAAGTCTTCATGACTGAAAAGCACAGGGCGTGTTCTCCAGGCTGACTGTTCTGAGTCAGCCCAGCCCACCTCTGCAGCCTAACGTGTGAATACAACGGACACTTTGCCTGAAAGCTTCATTTCATGTGCATAAGGTGTGGCTGGGAGATGGTAAATCCATTACTTCAGAGATGTATGCCCTTGAATTAGTGCAGAAGTGACGGCAAACAGTTTATAAATAGTGACTTCCCATCCAGAGCTTGAGCCAAATTTAGGGCCACCACTCTGGTGTAATGTAAGTTCATTTGAGGGGTTCTCTGACATAGTTCTTGGGCTAGCTGTACGCTCACAAACCCCTTCTCAGGGACTCCATCTCCATCCTCACCCCTGCCACTGCTGACTGGCCCAGGCTGCAGCTGGCCCGGGGGGGGGGAGGGCACCCATTCCTCGCTGGCCAGCAGCTGGGACAGTGTGTCCAGCTCAGGAAGAGGAACTGAATCCTGTTCACAGAGAGATTACCGCCAGGTGGCCCTGGGCTTTCGAGCAAGGAGGTCATTTAGTGTCGGAGTCGGGGCAACTACAGACCAGGGGTTAAGTTCAGATACACAGCTATAGGCCAGCTGCCACTTTTGGGGAGAAGGAAAGAGGGAGAAAGAGAGTGACTGAGCCTTAGGTATCACCCAGCAACAGTGATAAAGAGAGGCAGGGGAGGGCTGGGCAGAGGAGGAGCGGGAAGGAGGAGGAAGAAGAGGAAGAGGAAAACAGAAAGGAGGAAGATGGGAGATGGAGAGAGAGGAGAGAGAAAACCAGGGCGCAGAGCTGCTCCTGGGTCCCGTCCCATCCACGGTGGCTTCCTGCCCTCAATCCCCCAGGTCTTTTCTGGACCTTTACAGTGACAACCTCCCCACCTCACACTCCTGGGTCCATTCCTACCATCCAGGAGGAGGCCTGCCAGGACATTTTACTGGGCAGGGATTGGGGTAGGGGTAGGGGTAGGGGCAGGGGCAGGGGCAGGGGCAGGCATCCTTCCTTCAAGCAAAAGGAAACATTTCCACATGAAAACCAGCTGCTAACTAGTGAAGGTGAAGCAAAGGCCCTGAACCAGGTCGGCAGTGAGTGACAAGGAGCACGTGAGTGGTCCCCCGGCTCCTGTCCTGGGGAGAAACACTCGCTGCAGACAGACTCAAGACTGGGGTTCTAGGATAACACATCCCTGGGAAGGGAGGGAAGGGAATGCTAGGATACCAGGTATGCCAGCAATCCCAGGGCTCCTTGAAGTGTAACAAGGGGACAAGTTCAGGCAAATACAAGAAGCAATGCAGGAGCTAATGACATCTACAAGCTTATTAACACTAAGGCATGTAATTTCATGATCAAGGAAGTCACATAGGTTATCAGAAGGAAAAAGATGTTTCAAACATAACTCTAATCTTTGAAAATGATTGGCCATTGGGGGATCCCACCAGATCTCCTGTCAGAGATCGGTAAAAACTGGCAAGCGTGAACCATGCTATGGATTCCAGGTAAAGGTGATGTGGGAGCCATCCACACTGAGCAATCCCCCCTCCCCCGCTAATGTTCACGTTCACTGGAGGCTAAAGGAACCTAAAAAGGAATCTCCAGCTCAGAATGGCTGCCTGAACTTCAGGTCCCCAAACCCAGCTGCCTCCCGGACCTGAGTGTCTGCAGACACTTCCAACCCCACAGGTGGAAAAGGGACTCTATCACAGCCCACTGTCCCAGGGCGGCATCACTGTCCCACCACACTCTGTCTCAGACTGACATCACTCTCCCAGTCAGCTACCTGCACGGTGCAAGAATCACCTGTCACTGCCCACATCAAATCAGCCACCAAGCACTGCTGATGCTGACGCCATAACATCAAAGTTGTCTCCTTCGCTTTAGTTCTTGATCCCCGCTCACCTGGATTGTGTCAAGATTTATACAACCAGCATCTTAACACATCTCTGTGTGGCTCAAGGTGGCACAACGTGTCGTCCATGGTTCCTACAAGTAAGCGACAGCACCGGGACTGACTGCAAAAAGTATTTCTATGGCTAAATGCCATTTTTTTTTGTTTGTTTTGTTTTTTTAAATTCTTTGCAGAAATCTTTTTTTTTAAAAATATATTTTATTGATTTTTACAGAGAGGAAGGGAGAGGAATAGAGAGTTAGAAACATCGATGAGAAACACTGATCAGCTGCCTCCCGCACACCCCCTACTGGGGATGCACCCGCAACCAAGGTACATGCCCTTGACCGGAATCGAACCTGCAAGCCTTGAGTCCTCAGGCCGATGCTCTAACCACTGAGCAAATCGGTTAGGGCCAAATGCCGCTTTTTAGCCAAGTGAAGCAATACTATTCAATGTAGTGTATATGGACAATATTTTCACATGTGGACATTTATAGTTAAGTACAAAACCAGGCATGGGGATGACAGATCCCAACATTGGATAGTAATTACTGAGGAGGGAGGGAGGGAGAGTTTGGGGAGGTAGACGGAGCTTTAATGGTATTTGTAATATAACACACTCCTCTGTTAAAGAAAAATACTGCAAAAATATGAATATCTGCAAATCTGGGTGGTGGGTATTTTTGCTACAGTTAACACATTTCACAATAAGGGAGAACAATAAAAAAATATATGCTATCAAGGAAGAGCAGGAAGTCATGTGTATCACTTCAAAGCCTGCACTTTTGCCACCACATGGCAGGCTCAGCTCCTGCCACAGAGACGTTCGAGGATCCCCTCGCGTCTCTCTTTAAGGGACACTGCTGTCTTTTGTGTTCAAGAAATGGGTGCTAAGGTTTCTTATTAAGCATGGCCCTGCCCGCCCTTCCCATGGCAAGGCCAAAACGGGAAGGTGCGGGTCCCGGGGGAGGGCGGCACACCCTTTCCCTCCCTTATGAAAGCAGGTGTCCTGTTGACCTAAGACTGCAAAGCCTTCCCGACGTGAAAGACCAAGGTCAAGGAAGGTCATCTACAAATCTGCTGAGACGGGGGCTTGGCACTGTGTATGATAGCTCAGCACGCCACCCCCCCTTGGGCCGTGAGAAATGGCTCCAGAAGGTCCCAGCTCAGCAGCCAGCGGCCCCATCATGCTCTCAGTCTCCAGCTCAATTTAAATTCCCATCAAAAACAACCAATGAACAGATTAAAGTTTAAGTCCACTAGCTGGGAGGGAAAGAGAGCGGGGTTTGCAGGGAATCTTAGCTGCTGGGATACAGCTGTGGGCAGGGCCGTCTGCGGAGCTGGTAGTGAGATTTTTCAGAGCCTGAACCGAGAGCTTCTGGAAAAACCATTCCATCCAACACAACAAGCATGCGATTCTGCAGCAGGGGGAAGGGAAAGGCGGAACAGGAGGACCAGGAGCCCCTCGCTCTCACTGGGGAGTTAGGGGTGCAGGAATGATTTCTGGTAAATGGCAGCATTTTGAGCTTTTGGTTGGAGTGGATACTATGCAGTTTTCTTCCCAGCTACCACCCTGCTCCCTACTGCAGACACACACAGCCTGGACCCACACTTCCCCTCCTCCCCATGGCGCCTTGTGACCTGTCATTTAAAAATAGTGCTAAGTCTGCAGCCCTGTCCAGAGTTGGCTGGTCCGTGGATAGCACCTGGTGCATGCCAGCTGGTGGGCAATCTCTCCAGGGAGAGCTGGATGGGTGGGGAAGGAAGCAGTGAGCTCCAAACCAGGCTGCCGAATGAACCCGCTGGGTCCTGCTGCACGGGGCAGGCTACAGTCAAAACCAGAGTCCTTACACAGACAAGGCCAGAGGTGAGGGAGCCGCGTCCTGGCAGGCCTTGGCCCACAGCTCCAGTTACTCCTCAATCCCGCTGCGCTCCTGCTCTGCCCTGGGTTCTCCCCCGGTTCTCAGAGGCAGTTCACCCCACTCATTTTGGCAGGAAGAGTCCTGACACTTGTGATCGAATTCTTTAGTCTAATCCTTTACTCTGACCATCGTAAACTTTCAATCATTTTTAAAGTAGCAGCTTCCATATTTCCCCCCACACATACAGAAGTTGGTCCACTCCATGGTTTTACAAACATATAAGAATGAATCATGTTTGAAGAAACACAACGCCATCGAGTATGCCTTGCCCCAACCTAGCCACGGAAGCTCTTCACGATCTACTGCTGTGATGTACTCGTAACTACTTGAAAGACTGGGTTTGGCCTGTCCACTCCAGTGAGTGAAGATCTTGTAAATCTTTCTCTACAACCAGCCTCCTTCATTCACTCTGGGCGTCTGTCTTGGCCTGTTCTGCTTGAACAGCTGTCATATCTCTGAGCAGAGCTCCTTGTCTGAATGGTAACACAATGTCTGAACCATTTCATTTTGCTAGCAGGGGCCTGAGTGGGGTGAGCTGCCTCGGAGAACCCAGGGCAGAGCAGGAGCGCAGCGGGATTGAGGAGTAACTGGAGCTGTGGGCCAAGGCCTGCCAGGACGCGGCTCCCTCACCTCTGGCCTTGTCTGTGTAAGGACTCTGGCTTTGACTGTAGCCTGCCCCGTGCAGCAGGACCCAGCGGGTTCATTCGGCAGCCTGGTTTGGAGCTCACTGCTTCCTTCCCCACCCATCCAGCTCTCCCTGGAGAGACTGCCCACAGGCTTGCCTGCTCTTCTTCCTCCTTCTCACATGGTGTCACACAAGCCGGGCTGCCCTCCAGTCAGGCTGGGAAGAAGCTGCTCCATGGGATGGGGAAATGGGGTCCCCATTCCTAAAGAGCACCCAGGAAGTTCAGGGGCTCTAGATCATTCTGAGGTGAACCAGCACCAAGGAGAAGCAAGAAGCAGAAAGGAGCAGGGACACAAGCGCACCCTTTTTTCTCTCGGCTAGCGCCTCGGTGTGCTAAGGGAGCGTCCTCTCGCAACCTGCCAGGGCGTCCAGAGGGCCCAGTGCCCACGCTGCGTCCGAGGGGCTCCTGTGAGCAGGCCCAGCATGGGCACACGCTCTTTCACATTATCTTGCACTTCTCCTGGTCCCTCCCCTCCCCTTTTCCTTCAGCCTTACTGCCTGGCCTTGCACCTCCTGCCCTAATAACTAGTCCTTTGCCTCGGGGCCTGCTTCCTAAGGCCCTGGGCTAAGACACTGGTTCTGGGTTCTCACCCCTTCAACCCACCCTCCTCAGTGCCACTAGTTCCCGAAAATGAAGATTCAGTTCCCCCCTAGGAAACCTTCAAAGGCTCCGCATGGCACTGAAAGACCATGGACGTCCTGCACGACCGGGGCTTCTAGAAGCTCTCCAGCTTTATCTCCTACTATAGGTGACCCATGAACAATGCAGAGGTTAGGGGTGCCCACCCCCTGGGCAGGAAAATATGCATATAACTTTTGACTCCCCAGAAACTTAGCTGCCCCTAGGTATCTGTGGGGGACTGGTTCCAGGACCTATGCAGACACCAAAATCCAAGGATGCACAAGTTCCCTATAAAATGGTGTGGGCAATCACAGTCAGCCCTTTGCATCCATGACACCCAACTATGGATCAACAACAGTACAGGTGCTGGCTAGTGTGGCTCAGGTGGTTGGAGAGTTGTCCCATGCACCGAAAGGCTGCTGGTTTGATTCCCGGTCAGGGCACAGACCTGGGTTGCGGGTTTGATCCTGCGAGGGGGTGTGTACGGGAAGCAATGGATCGATGTTTCTCCACACACTGATAATTCTCTTTCTCTCTTTCTCCCCCTCTCTCTAAAGTCAGTAAAATATATCCTTGGGTGAGGATTAAAAAAAAAAAAGTACAGGTATTTATTTATTGACTAAAGTTCACGCGTACGTGGACATTCACAGTCCAAACCTGTTCAAGGGCCAACTCTACTCCCTCTTCTCTACCTCCACTTATTCCCCACCCCCAACCTCTCCTGCATGGCCAGCCACTGTCTCCGCCATGTGTGCCCTTCTTCCTTCCTTCCTTTATAAGTTGGCGTTCCCTGGCTTGGCCAGGTGAAGCTAGCTGCTAATGTCCTCTGTACTGTGTGCATGTCTCAAGTTACAAAATCAAAACAACCAACTAGTCTTTAAACTAGCAAATATAATAAAAGAGTAATATGCAAATTGACCATCACTCGAGACACCTAAGCCACGTCCACCAGCCAAGCCATGCCTCCCAGCCAACCAGAGCGGCTGTATGCAAATTAACGCAGGCAAGATGGAGGCCGACAGCTACGGAGCTAGAGCAAACCAGAGGCTTCTGTTGCAACTGCCTGCCTAGGCTGGCTGAGCCTCTGGTCACGATAACAATGTTTCAATTATAGAAGCTACGGAGCTGAAACAAACAGGAGGCTTCCTTACCTGCCTAGGCCTCAGCTTAAAGCAACAGTGTTTCAATCATCTAAACTAATAAAAGTGTAATATTGAACTTAACTGTTTCTTCGGAATGCCTAAGCCACGCCCATCAGCCAATCAGAGTGGCTGTATGCAAATTAACCCAGCCAAGGTGGAGGCTGGCAGGGCGACTCTGCACTGGGAGCCTCCACGGTCGGCACAGCTGTGTGTCAGCTCAGTGGGGGGGAGGGGGTCCGGCCTGGGGCCTCCTCGGGGCATCCAGGAGCGCCTGTCCCGGATCTACTTCCTGGCTCCGCCCCATGGGGGCCTCCACAGGGCATGCGGGAGTGTCTGCTGCACAGTGCAGAGCATCCAAAGTCAGTCCGCTGCCCGGCTCCACCCCGGGTGTGTTCGCTCAGCAGCAGGGCCCCACTGAGGGATCCTGTACCAGCATCCGCCCCTGGCTCACCACCCAGCTCTGTGCCAGGTGTGTCCTCTCAGTGGTGGGGGCTCACCAGGCGTGTGCAATTATGGGCCCTCTGGTGGGAAACGTCCAGGCCTGCACTTACCAGCCCTCCCACCACCCAGTGCACGAACCCTGAAGGGGCTGTGGGCAGCCTGAAAATGGCCCTCAGCCCCTCACTCAGGCTGGCCAGGCATGCCAGCAGGTAGACATCCCCCCCCCCCCCCCCCCC
>PVJC01002155.1:0-82555 GCA_004026665.1 Murina feae | reverse complement strand
TTTCTTGGTCCAGCATAGCCACACTGTACAGGCTACTCACCTGTTAGTCACTGAGTCGCCACCTCGGTTATCAAATCAGCTGTCGAGGTATCACAGTGCTTGTGTTCAAAGTCGCCCTTATTTCACTCCATAATGGCCCAAAGCCACTCACATAACATTTATACCAGTCCATGGGTATGATTGTTCTGTGTTATTATTGCTGTTGACTTTCACTGTGCCTAATTTATATTTAAACTTTATCATAGGTATGTACATATTGGGGGGGGCAGGGGAGAACAGTATATAAATAGGATTTTGGTACTATCCGCGTCTTGGAACATAATTCTCAGGCTAGAAGCGAATGCTGTATCGGGGAGAGGAAGGCTGAGGTCAGCCTCTGAAGGCTTTTGGACACCAGCCCCAAAGGGCTCTCCTCGTGTTTGTAGACATTAAGCATCCTACAGTTCTCTGTGCAAGGGCAGTGCCCGGGGAGCCATCTGCTTCAGGAAGTTTCCGAGGCAGCAGGAGCTCTTTCAAACGAGAATGAATTTGGTATTTGTGTTTTCTGCCAAGAAAAATATCTCTCTGCAGGAAATGGCCCTCTCTTTAGCTTAAACATAAATGCAGGATGAATAAACCTCTAAAACTTTGGGAGGCTCAGTCAGAAAAGCCTCTTTCGTGCAGAACAGAAACGCCAACTTTGTGGAAACTTGAGGCGTCTGTGTTTTGTTTTGTGTGTTTTTTTTTTAAATCATGCAGTATGTTGGCAAACTTCGTTTCCACAAGGTCTCCCACCACGAGGATACTCTCAATCCAGCGTGAAAGAAAAATATTTACAGGAACAGAGGCCGGCAAGTTCCTCTCCCCTGTGCTATGTGATATACTCACTACCCTGATTATGTGACAGTTTGATGGGCATGGAAGAAAAAAAAAAAATGCTCGCGAGTATAAATATTAATACCCAGGCAGTGATTTGTGTAAACTGCGTAGCCAAGAGAACAGATATATGTTCTTCACATATTTTGCCTTGTCCACTGCTTATATTATTCTCCCCATGTGTGTTCCATCTCTCCAGCTTGTCTGTGGGACCAGGCATTATACTGAATTCTCATATCAGTTTGTTTCTGTGTGTGTGTTTTTAAATCAGAATAAAATGGAAGCTAGTTTACCAACTGCCATTACAATTGAGCTGTAAAGGGTTCTTTAGTAACACAAACAGCAGTGTGGTGGCTGCCAGAGGGCAGCAGGTGGGGGGAAAAGGGGTCCTAATGTGAGGTGACAGGAGAAGATTGGACTCAGGATGGTGGGCACCTGGTGCAATAGACAGATCTTGTAACAGAGAAATCCACACCTGAAACCTACATGTTCATGTTGACCAATGTCACCCCAATCAATTTAATAAAAAAAAATGACATGCAAGGTTCTTTAGTGAGTATGATGTAGGATCCAAAGGAATTCAGTGTGGTAGTAACAGCATGAATGCACTTCTGACAATATTTTTAAAGATCATCCCAAACAATGCAGTCTTCATCATTTGAGTGAAAATAAAAATGTCCAAATTCTCTTCTGGATGCCTTCTGTAAGTTAGGGGGTAGGGGGGGTTATTCTGCTCCCTGAGGTGAATAGCCCCCAGGATGACATGGGGAAAGAAGTGCTAGTCTACACTAGAAGTAGAAAAGACATCAAATTCTCTCTCCAGTCCCCGGCATGCTGACCCTCACTAACACTCCCACCGGGCACACCTTTGTCCTTGAGCCATACTAAGTGTGTACCACCTGCTTCCTTTTGCCTGCCAGCTATCTGCTCTTCAGTTGCAACATGCAGACAAACTGAGAATGGACTTATTGTGACCCCAATAGGGCTGATAGTTTTCCCGGCTGGTTCGCCCCAGTCAAGTGGGAACTTCTGACCAGGCTGCAGCATTGACTTTGCAGGGTTCATGGTGGGATGAGGTCTGAGGT
Source organism: Murina feae (assembly GCA_004026665.1). NCBI lineage: Eukaryota > Metazoa > Chordata > Mammalia > Chiroptera > Vespertilionidae > Murina > Murina feae. The sequence goes on along the minus strand of PVJC01002155.1, from coordinate 80,615 downwards.
GTCATGTTTGTACCCTAAAAGGCCTAACCAACAGGTATTTCTGGAGGACCTATTTGCCTCCAGACCTTGTGTGTGGTGAAGGGGATACATCAGCAGGGTTGCACAAGGCAGACATAACCCCTGGAGAGATGGATAATAAGCAGCGAGGTAATGAACGAGCAAGGTGACTTCTCATTGTGGTACTTGCTCCGAGGAGAACACAGTGGAGGGTAACTCTAGGCTGGAGGATGTCTGTAAGAAGGTGACATTGGAGTTGAGATCTGAGTGGTGAGGGGGAAAGGTGGGGCAAAACTAGTGATGTGGGATGAGCAGGAGTACCTTGCAGTGAGAAGAAAAGGGAAGCGCAAAGGCCCCCATGATGAGGAGGGGCATGGCCTGTGTGAGGAGCTGGAGCCAGTGGGGGGGGGGGGGAGGTGAGGCTTGAAGAGTAGACGGGGTTCAGATTACTGTGTACCCACCCTTTCGTGGGCTAGCTCCGTGGCAGCATTTACTTTTAGAAAAAGTACACCTCCAAGATGACATCTTTCTCAGGGAATGTAATTTGAAAATAAAAATGCAGAAGATGCTGTATTTTAAGCTGTTGATCACCAAAGAAACCGGTCCTATTATCATTTACTTTGTTGTTATCAAATAAGACATCATTGCACAGAGGTATTTATTTAGCGAGGCAGAGTACACAGTGGCATACACACAGAATCATCAGGCACAATAGTCCCTAGGAAATTAGAGGATGGGAATGAAATATATTATGCTTTGGAAGTCTCCATAGCCTAGAGATTGTTTCTAAAAAAAGATACCAAACCTAAAAGAACAGCTACAAAATCACTTGGTTGCCCTATGAGTAGTCTTTTTTTTTTTTTTTTTTATGGTATCTATGTGTTTGGTCAAATAAGGAAGTATACTTTTCTACATAAGTGAATTTTCCAAGTAACTGACACTTAGCATTGACCCCATTGGGAACTGCTTATTTTAACCACCTTAAGGAGAAAACTGTTATTTGTTTATTTATTTATTTACTTATTTATTTATTTATTAGTTTTGCTTTTTTATTATGATTATTGCTTAAAATATTACAAAGAGTAGTACATATGTCTCTTTTTATTTTTCCCCTTGACCTTCCTGAGAGCATTATGCTAAGTGAAATAAGCCAATCAATGAAAGAAAAATACCACATGACATCACTCATTTATGGATATTTATTTTTTATTTTTAAATTTGTTTTTTATTGATTTCAGAGAGAGGAAGGGAGAGGGAGAGAGAACTGGAAACATCAATAATGAGAGAGAATCACTGATCGGCTGCCTCCTGCACACCCCCTGTTGGAGATTGAGGCCGCAACCCGGGCCTGTGCCCTGACTGGGAATCGAACCATGACCTCCTGGTTCATAGGTCTATGCTCAACCACTGAGCAGCACTGGCTGGGTGGGAAACAGTTATTTAATGTATCCCATACCTCTCTGCTTTTGAAACAGAAAATACAAGTTAAACTTTTCTGAATGTCACAGGCCACCATTATCCACTCACCTCACATCTCCCTGTGCCTCTGTCTGAAGTCAGCTGTGGCAGAAGGAGAACGGACTATATTTGAAGTCGTTTAATACTACAAACATGTTTCCACTTTGCTTCTTTCACAAAGAATTTGAGGCAGTTTACAAAATTGTACGTAATACAAAAGGAAAAGCGCAAATAATGGAAGGAATCAAGGTAAGAGGTAAATGCAGGCTGGCAAATAGGAGCACCAGGGAGATACCTGTGAGCAGGGACCCTGCTGGGAAGGAAGGAAATCCAGCCTCGACTTGTTTGAGGACAAACAACTACTGTATCTCTGCGTATAAAACACTGCAGTCGTGCCTGGCTCAGTGGTTGAGTATTGAGCTATGAACCAAAAGGTCACGCTTCGACTCCCGGTCAGGGCACATGCCCAGGTTACCGGCTCGAACCCCAGTGTGGGGCATGCAGGAGGAGTCAATCAATGATTCTCCGTCATCATTGCTGTTTCTATCTTTCTCTCCCCTTTCGGAAATCAATAAGAATAAAATAGTGCCGCTGTGGGGAGGGGTGGAAATGACCTTGAGGTTGCCAGAATGAGCTCCAGAACCCTGTTAGCGCCCTCGCCACCGGTGTCTCGTGTCTCTTTTTCTAGGTACTGGGTCCTCATTCCTCCACTAAATAAAGGGAGGGAGGTGGCTGGCTAGGGGGGAAGCATGCATTTCTCTACCAGTTCTGGTGGGGAAAATCTCAGAGAAGGACTCTGATTGGCCCGCTTGGCTCTTATGGACATCCCTGGACAAATCTTTCTTGCTGGAGGGATTTTTATTAGTCAGTCCAGTCTCACTTGCATGCCTAGCTCTTTATAATTGGTTAAGTGAGTCTTACCAGATAAAGAAAAGGGAAGATGCTCAGATAAGAGCAGTAGCCACGCTGTATTACTGAAGCATCCCAGGTGGCCTGATGACACGCTAAAGTGCTGTTTGTATTTTCATTGAAGCTCCCCAGCGGGCAAAACAAAGCGAGGAACAAGGCCCTCCATGTGATGTCTGTAACACAACAGGAAAGAGGGGGTGCGGAGACACCAGTGTCAAGAGTCATTCGGCTTTTCCTTGCGTGGATATGGGGGTACCTCTCACGCAGTGTCTGTGCTAGGGAACGGGGGGAAACCTGAGCTCTGAGTGTGGGATTTGAAGGAGCTCTGGCCCCAAACCCCAGGGTTAGAATTGCATCCCCCCCTCCCCCCCGCTGTGCTAAGCACTGACACCCATCTGCTGTTCCTCACCCCTCAGTCCTCTGCTGATCCTACTGGGCTCTGGGCAGTCTGCCTTCACCAGAACTCAGAGCTCTCCCTGTTGCAAACAGCAACACAAATAAATAAATGAAACGTCCTGGATCTCTTACCCATGGCAGGGAGTCGGTCCACGTCCTAGACATATACATCTGTGCAGATGGAGCCACGCAGGAGTGGTCGGACATACAAAAGAGGCCCCAGGAGTATGGATGCCAGTGACCCCGAGGAAGGCCCTGCCACCCCCACTCAGGCTGCTGTTTTTAGACATAACTAACCAGGTCCTGTCAGTCCAAGTGCAGGGATATTCTCCCAGGTTCCCGGTCAGACAGATGTGGGTTGATGTGCATTCTTCTGCCAGGACAAGCATAAGCGGCCTTTTGTGAAGCCCCCTTTGCTGGTGCGTGGAGGGCACTCTGCGTCTTTGTCCCTTCGCGACTTAGCTCCTGTGATAACTCTGTGCCAGACCACAGCCTCAAGGACATGGCTCTCACCTGCGGAGTTGGGATGCTGCTCCAAGGCACCGGGTTCCGGCTCAGGCAGGTTTTCATCCGCTCAGCCAGGTTCACATCCACCTAACCCCTCAGCCTGCGGTCCCCGGTCCTACCAGTACCAACACTGGTTGCAGAATGTCCCTACCTCAGGCTGCCAGTCACCTCTTTCCTTTTTGCTGGTCATTTGTGTGATTGTTTTGGAGGACGGGGTTCCAAGTTCTTTAAACTGGCAGGTCTGCCGAGTGTGCCACGCAGTGAAGTGGCACCTTTCTAATTGTCCCCTACGGATTGGAAACCATATAAGAATGTTTATTGGAAGCATTTATAAAGTTGGAGCCCATAGGTCCTAAATTCGTGTGTGCATCTGTGTGTGTGTGTGTGTGTGTTTAAAGCACGTTTGAAAAGCCATTCCTGCCCATCTCAGGCTCTTCTCCTTTATTTCTAATTTCAGGAATAAATTTTGGTTAAGTTCCTAGAAGTCTGGGATGTAAGTAAGCGGAACATAACTGTTCTTAAAGAGATAGCAAATTTCCTACGAATATGTGTCGTAGTCTTACACTGACTAGTAGATGGGCTCTGTGAACATACAGGGAACCCAGAAGACTTGTGCCTGTGCCCATTGCGAGGAACATCACCACTGCTCTCACACAAACCATTGTTTTCAAAAGTGCGACCCGCCTGGGGCTCCTCCCCCAGGGGCCCGGAGTGTTTGTTCTGTGTGGATTTGGAGAGATGCACACAGCCTTCCCTATGTATGCATCATTGCTTAGAGTAGGGGTGGAGATTGTCCGGCCTGTGAACCATATAGGGCCCTCAAAATCGTTTGGTCTGGCCTGCCAAGGCATGAGGGCTGAGTTAATTAATGTTTGACCATAGCAGGCTAATGTTTAAGTTGATCATTTTGTGTGGCCCGGGCATGATGTTCTAAATACCAAATGGCCCTCGGCAGGAAAAAGGTTCCCCACCCCCGGCTTAGATGTGCCACCGGAGCGCTCACAGCTGCTGAAGCAGGAAGCCGAGAAGCCAGGTGGTTGCAGAGGGAGAGGCAAGCAGGCAGGGTCGGTGTCACCAAAGGGTGCAGCTGCCCCAGGGGCTCCCTCCAGCTTCTCCTTGAGATGCCCTGGGACTCGCCCAGCTGTGCTCCGGGTACTGCAAGTGCATTTTGTTTTTATTTTGTTTTTAATGTATTTAGTATTGATTTCAGAGAGGAAGGGGCGGGGAGAAAGAGATAGAAACATTAGTGATGAGAGAGTCACTAATCCGCTGCCTCCTGCACACCCCACACTGAGGACCAAGCCTTGCAACCCAGGCATGCGCCCTGACCGGGAATGTAGCGGAGGCCTCCTGGTTCATAGGTCGGCGCTCAACCACTGAGCCACGCCGGCTGGGCTGCAAGCTCGTTTTGCCGTGTGCACTTATATCTTCTCTGCCTTCCTCGGGGGACGTGACTGAAAGGCAAGGAGACTGTGAATTTGAAGTCTCAGAGCCTAGCCAACTCCCCACTAGAGGAAATTGTGGGGCAGGATGACAGGATCATTCCCTGGGGGTTAAGTCGGATTAACAAGCCTTCCTGCCCGCCCACGAACACCCCCATACACCTGCACCCCCTCACACCCCCACACCCACACACTCAGGGTGTGACTTCAGCAAACTGCCTCATCATCCCACGCCCAGCATCTAGCCAAAGGGGTTATGACAATTAAGTGCAAATTGCCAAACAGGAGCCTGGCACACAGTCGGCACTCTCTCTCCTTTCAAAGTGAGAAATATAATTGCATGTCTGGATACTGTGAGGCGGCTGGGAGTGTCTTGTCTCCATGAGCAACTTCTGGTTTCTCCAGCTAAGGTGTGTGCAGCTCCCTTGGTGCTCTGCAGGCCCTGGCAGGCGCAGCCAGGGTCTACTCTGTGTCTGTGCTGTGTGTGTGTGTGTAGCATGGGGTGTGTGTGTGTGTGTGTGTGTGTGTAACATGGTATGTGTGTGTAGCATGGTGTGTATGATTGTGCCTATGCTGCTTCTTGGAGTGGTTTGGTCCTTAAGTTTACTTATCCCAGCCCTAGCCAGATTGCCTCAGTGAATTCTGGTCAAGGGCACATACCTCAGTTGCAAGCTTCTCCCCGGCCCGGGGCCCTGATCAAGGCGCATGCAGGAGGCAACCAATCTATAGTGTTTCTCTCACATGGATAATTCTCTCTCCATCTTTCCCTCTCTCTTCCACTTTCTCTAAAAATCACTGGGAAAATATCATTGGGTGAGGATTTTTTAAAAATGCACTTTGTCCCAGACAGGAAATGTGGCTCTGTCTCTTTCTCCCTGTACTGTGTACACAGCTACGCTTAATAACTTTGTGATGAGTTTATTTATTCGCCATCGTGGGAGAGCGATTATTGTTCCAGGCTGCTTATTAGATACTTTATACATGATATTTTATTTAATCTCCATAACAACTCCACGAGATACATTTTATTAACTGCAGCCTTTTAATGACTATGTGTGCAATCAATAAGACTATAATGACTCAGACATCCCCCCCTCTCTCACCTCCCACTGAGAAGATAAGGAAACTGAAGCTCAGAGAGTTTAAGTGGTTTGCTCCGTCTCCCACAACCACCAAGGGACCCAGAGCAGTTTTCTGTGACTCCAACTCGGGCCCTGAAGACTAGGTAACCTGTCGGTCCTAAAGTGTGACCCCAACACCAGCAGCAGCAGCATCACAGTTAAAGTTGTTACAAACGCCCTAACCGGTTAACTTTGCGAAAGAGAGAGGAGTGTGGATTGGTTGCCTCTCCTTGTGTGCCCTGACCAGGGACTGAGCCCGCAACCTTTTGGTGTTCAGAGATGCTCCAACCAACCGTGCCACCCGGCCAGGGCAGCCGAGCCCACTTTCTTCACCAAACCACCCCCATGAGTTGTTGAGAGGAAGAAGTAAAGCACAAGATGGAGCCTGACACATGGACGCGCTTATTACATATTAGCTGGGACAATTAATAATGAACGATGAATAATAAGTAACAATGCTGATGCTATGAATGGAAGGTCAGGTTTTTGCATTTGTCACAGGTGAGCCTTCATCTCCTGAGAGCCAGGCACGGTGGTTTCTGTCTTGCCCAGGAGTTCCATCGGCACTTAGAGGCTCTCCTAAACCCCCCGGTGAACCCCTGTGTCATTAGGACACGGTGAACACCCATCATCTTTGTTAGCTATTTTCGCTGCCTGCCATCTGGAGTGTCTGGGCTCTCGTGGATGTGTTCGCACTAAATCAGCAGATGAAAGCATGAACTAATTCCTCCGTTTCAGAGCTGCTCATTTGGGTAACGATGACCTTTAAAACTAGTGCCATCTACCCCATCACCATGCACCATATGGTGGATGTCAGATAATAAAGCATATTTAAAAGTGGCAGGCTCAGTAACACCTTCTGGCTGGTTGGCGATTAATTAATAAGTTCCTCACCAGCATCCTCGGGGCAGACGCTGACAAGACATTTTGTTGCCACTGTAGTGTCCTTTTGCATTGGAACCTTTCCAAACAAACTTCTGGAACATTCCATTGTGCACTGAGCTTTCACGTTCATGAAAGCACGTCTCCCACCAAAGGCATTCATTTCCATGCAAAAAGAATGCACAAATCTTGAGTGCCGAGTACCCAATATTTTACATAGATTCTTATTTGCTGCTCACAGTAACCTCCCAGGACAAGGGTTTCTGTACCCATTTGTGTCCACTTACCAGACCAGGAGAGTAAAGGTCAAAGAAGCCGAGTGATGTACCTGGGTCACTGGAAGTTAGATTTGACCCCAGGTCACTGATTCTAAGGGACATGACTTCCTTTTTATTTATTGTGGTTGACTGTCCTGTTTTCCTCACACTCGAGGCGCCAAGCTCTGCTCTCTTTCATGTCTGAATCCTAATCGGGGACCTTACAATGTCATTTCCAAGATCCCACCCAGTCTCTTCCCAGCTCCGCCTTCCATTACCTGATGGTCCACATCCGGAGAGCCGAGCAGGGGTTCTGTCATCCCACCTGTGACCTGTGTGTCCTTCTGACTATGTGGACTCTTGGTTTATTAATTTCTTTATTTTAGGATTTATTAAATCGAAGAAAGGATATCTGTAAATTTCCCAGTGATGTGCAACCTTCTCTATCACAGAATGATAACAGTGTCTGTCCACCAACTCATCCATCTGCCTATGGACTCTGTGTTTATATTCATTCCTATAATATTTGTTTACATTCGTCCCTATAGTATTCATTCCTATAGTATTTGTTCTCTATGCATCTGTTTTTGGTTTCTTTGTCAAGGCATGGGTTAGAAATCTCCCTGTCTCTGTCTCCCCATTACACCCAACTTCAGGAGAGGAAAGGCTTAAACAACACCTCTGCCCCCATTTAGTTCGGAGCCCCTGGAGACTTGTGGGTATCCAGTTACACACATCCAGTTAGATTCCCTCTCTTAGGTCCTCAGAGCACTAAGCATCAACTCAAGTCTTTGCTTTCTGATTCCTGTCCTGAACTCAGTGCTAGTCCCTGGCAGATACAGTTCATCACCAGTTCTCTCTTCACTCTGGAGAATTTCCAACCTCCAGGGCAGAACTCAGAGGCACTCAGCTGCCCTGGTAGCCAGGTACTATGTCTCTGTCAAAGGTTTGAATGGGAGGGGGACTGAGCAGTACCCAATACCCAGAATCTTCTCTGAGTCCAGTTTTTAAAAATTGAGTTAAGCAGGGTTAATAGGGAACAACCCAGGACTCTTGGGATCATGACCTGTTTGAGTGTGGTTGTCTCACAATGGGGATCTGAGCATGGCTGCTATGTAGGGCAAGGTAAAGGAGCCAGTGGAGGATGAGGGACGGGCAGCCACTCCAGGCAATAGATGGGTAAGATGGGTTCTGCTACCCGGGCTGCAGCATCCAAAGGCATGTAGCAACCAGGAGATGATCCTGTTATTGCCAATGTCCAAAAGATCCCCTTGTCAGGGAGGGTGGCATAGGATTAACCCCAAATTTCTTCTCAGGTTAGAGCATATTATATGCCCTGAGATGCAAAATAGCAGGGAAAACGTGGCCGGTGTCTTTCTGTTCCGAGTATCTCTTGTCCACTTGCGAAATAAATGCCATGTAAAAATAGACATGAATATAGAAAGGAGCAGGAACAAAATTTGCATGAAATGAAAAGAAAACAACCCAACAGGAGGCGTCAAAGCACATTGGTCTTTTCAGTGGACTGCTTTGGGCTCTGCCACCAGACCTCACAGACCGGGCCATTTTCATTTATTCTACAAAAGGGATGGAGAACTTGGAGGGACCATGATGTGGCACACCTGCCCCTACAGACACACATAAAATTCTGTCAAAAGCCTCTGTCATTGTAGTAGTTATTGCTATTGTTGTAGAATTTGCCACAATCTGTGTTTATCCAATGTTGAATTCCCTCAGGTCATGGTTTGCTGCATCTACCTAATGTATAAGCTCCAGGTAAACAGAGACCTTGCCTGCCTTGTGCATACAGACTCAGAGAGACCATTTCAAACACAGGGTCAGCCTGTTGCCCACCCTGAAGTCCAGGGAGAGAGCCATTGCTGCAATCAGTTTTCTCAATTCTAAAATGGCATTGCTGTGGCCAATCCTAGCAGCAAGGGCGTTTGCTGGGCAGGCATAGGAACCCCTGCCCATGGCTGGGAGTAAAATGATGAGCTTAACCAAGCTTAGCAGCATGAGGATGCTCATGCTGGGGTCTTCCATCTTCACCTGCTCAAGGTCCTCAGTTGAAGGACCAACCGTTGCTCTCCGTTGATATATCTTTTATCAAGGAAGGGAGAGGTAGAAACATCAATGATGAGAGAGAATCCTTGATCAGCTAGCTGCCTCCTGCACACCCCCTACTGGAGATCAAGCATGCAACCTGGGCATGGGTCCTAACCAGGAATTGAACCGTGACCTCCTGGTTCATAAGCTGATACTCAGCCACTGAGCCACGCCAGCTGGGCCTCAGTTGGTTTCTTGACTTAGAGAGTAGATGGGGCAAGGCTTGCTGTAGGAACATTTCCTGACACCATAGGCAGTACCTAGGGACTGAAACAGATTCTCACTAAGCATCAGCTCAAGACCCTTCTAGGATTGGATAGGGTATGTGCAGGGAGAAGGGAACCCTGATGGTCAACAGGGCTGGCCTGCATCCCCATAGACCAGCGACAGAAGGAAATGCCCACTTCCCTCGAGGCGAGCTCAGGCCTCCTCCCCCTCGGCTCCTATGAAGCAGTTAATTAAATCCATTGGAATTGAAACTCTGGCTTTTGAGATTCCACTTTTCACTTCTCCATTTACTTTCTGGTATAAAGACACCCTGGGTTTTATTTAGTCAGCCGTCTAAGTAGAAATTGCACTTTTCAGAAAAGATAAAAAATAATGACCATCTAATTCCCTATTTTCCACAGAACCACTTAACTTCCAAGTGCTCAGTACTAATCAATAAAAGCCTTTCATCACAAAACCCAATAAGCAAGATCAGACTCAGAGGGAGCGCTCAACGGAGAGCAATGGTTGGCACCCGGACTGTTCCGTGACATCAGAATCGCTTCTCCACACGCAGCTAATTCCTGCTCGTAGCCCAAAGCCATGCCGCCTCCCGCTCTCTGATCTTTCACTTTCGAAAGCTGCGTCCACTGGGCCTCCTGCTGAGAACACAGGGTCTGGTACCATCAGCATCAAGTAAAAACGTAAAACCAGAATCGACACCAGATGCATTGTGTTCTGAGCCCAATGCCCAGTGAGGGCCCTTTCTCATCCAGGAGGCATCAGCTTAGAGACGGAAGCACGTATGAGAAACAGGGTTACGATTCAGTCTTTCTGATCATGTTAAAGCGGTATTTGGACTGGGCTATCCGGGCTCATTCCGTAGACACTCCCTCCCTTTTCCCCATCGTCTGCAGGGAAGGTGAACACACGGAGAACAGAAGCAGACAAAAGTGGAAGCCTCAAAGGGTCCGTGGGCTTACGCCTCCAGTCTCAGAAGAGGCCATTCTGGTGAGCTGGGCTGTAGGTCATGACCAGTGTGAGCACAAAAGAGTGAAAGAGTGGCCTTGCCCACCAAGCCCGAGCCTCGCTTTTGAAAATGACCACCCTGCATTCGGCCCCATGGGAAGAAAACACAGAAAAGTGGGAGAAACATCCTGGGTGGGCTTTCCACTCTCACCTCAGGAGTTCAGGGGGAGGAAGGGAAAGAGAGGGGGAGTGAGGGAGGAAATGAACGAACAGAGATGAAGATATATTCCTCTCCTAGACTATTTTTAACCCAAACTGGAAACACGTTTTACAACCAAACAATAAGACCTTGAAAGACATCCAAAACACAATTCATTATTAAATAGATTTTTAAAATTGTTTCTGTATTATATATAAAAGATGCTGTTCTTCAGAACAGAATGTTCAATTGCACTACGAATTACCTAAAAATTATATGGAATCTGATCTACTTGGAGCAGGTTTTTTTCTTCAAGTAAGGTCTAGAAATCAAAGTAATAAAACCCCACCCATAACTGGGCTGGTGTTAGTGATTGAGTGTCAACCTATGAACCAGGAGGTCACGATTCCATTCCCAGTCAGGGCATATGCCCGGGTTTTAGGCTCAACCCCTAGTAGAGGGCATGCAGGAGACAGCTGATCAATGATTTTCTCTCACTGCTGTTTCTCTCTCTCCCTTTCTCAACTGAGTCAGTGGGTGGCTGAGTCTCAGTGCACAGATGAGGTGAACAGAATATCCCTAAGTGGGATCTAGCACAAGCACTAGAATCCATTTGAAACCACTTCACTGCTTTCCCCCTACACTCAGTGCCTAGGAACAAAGTCACCAACATTTCTCACAAAACTGACATCTCATAGAGGGAACTCAGGGGAGCTCACCGGCAATAAGAGGTCAAACTATTGGTCCCTCTGACTTCATTAGTGTATCTGTTGCTCTTTGATGGTTAAATCAGGCACACATCTATTTGTAAAGAGAGGGAGAATGGAGACAAAAAAGTGAAAGGCCTATATGAATTTGCAAAGAGCACCCCTGTTTCCTGGGGCAGCTCCTTCTAAGTGCCAGACGTTTATGTGAAAAATAAATGAATGAACAAGTGAATTGCCTCACATTTTATGGGAACAAACAAATAAAAAGAATGCATCTCTCCCTCAGAGAGACTTAGGCGTTTTATTTGGAAGAAGTGGGAGCTGAATGGCTTGGCATTGTACCTGTGAGCTACACCGTTTCCATCATCCACTGTAAAGAGTTCCTGTGTCAGTAGGTCTTACACTGACTTGAAATGTCTTATGACAGGTTTACGACATTAACTGGCTCCTCTTGGGTGCATGATCCTTACGTGAATTTTCTTCAGGGGATAAATTGACTTGCTAGGGCAAGATGGAAGGCCAGATATGTGACTTTAAGAAGCAGTCTGCAGCAAACAGACGCTCAGAGAATGTGGCCTGCCTTGGAACATCCACTCTGCCGGGTGTTGATGCTAAAAGCCACCAGAACACATAAATAACCAGCTTTATAAAACAAAGGAGTTTTTATGAAATTATATCTCAGAGCCTTTTTCCTGACACTGTCACTTCTATTTCTAATGGGTTTTGAGACTTGTTTTGAAGTTAATCCTCTTAATAAGGTTCAAATTTTTTTTCTTGCCTTAATACTGTACTTGGAAATACTTATGATGAAACCAGGGCATATCTGGTGTGCCGGGTTGCTATGGCGCTGTGCGTAATCTGGGTAAATGGCACTCCGCGGGAACGACTGGCGAGGGAATGGAGATAAAACATGGGAAGAAGGGCTCCTCTGCAGTTTAGGAAGAAAATAAGTTCTTTCCTTCTGTAAGGCCAGTTCCATCTTGCCTCACCTCTGATGCATGTATGATGGTCCAGGGCCTTTACCTGAAGGGGACCAGCTGACTTCTCTGAAACAATCTGGCTGCCTGATGCTGCATGTTGGCTGTACACTTGATTTTAAAAATGGCCTGGCATACTGCAGGCCTGCCTGCTCTCCAGATTTTTCTTGGTGAAATTTCCCTAATGAGCTTCAGTGTTCTTTATTTTTAAAACATTTTTGGCTGCCTTGGAGATACAAAATCTATGGCTCTTGCACAAAACAAGAAACACTATTTGTTTCATTCACTCATTCATCTGAGAACCTACTATGAGCAAGACAGTGAGTAAAGAGCTTACAATCCAACCAAGCCCAGCCAGTGTGGCTCAGTGGTTGAGTATTAACCAGGAGGTCATGGTTCGATTCCAGATCAGGGCACATGTCCAAGTTGTGGGCTCGGTCCCCAGTGGAGGATATGCGGGAGGCAACCAACCAATGACTCTTTCTCATCTTTGATGTTTTTATAGCTCTCTCCCTCTCCCTTCTTCTCTGAAATCAATAAAAATATATAAAGTTTAAAACCCAACCAAAATTTAGCTTGGCTTTTTGAGAAAAGCAATGGAACTGGAGAACATGCCAGTTGAGGGCTGTTGTAGGACAACGCGATGTCCTTGGTTAGCAGTATGTGACCATGTGCCTGTGCAGAAGGGTGCAGTGTTCGTGAAGAGAGGTGTCTGGAAAGCAACTTGAAAAGTTTATCCAGAGCAAGTACGACTCTTGAAGGCCAGGCTAAGGAATCACTGGCGTTATTCTGTAGACAGTGAGAAAGGGTGCGTTGTGAGGGAGGAGAGTGGGAGAAACCCATTGTCCTTGCTACATCCTCCATACGCAGGTGCAAGTTTTGAGTTAGGGAATAGTTTCTTAGATTTCAAAACTATTGTTTCCTAACTTTCCCAGAATTATAATATCTGGTTACTGTTGATGCTCTGTTGAACTGAAAAAAAAAAAAAACACACACACACACTTTTTATTAATATTTGTGGTTTCATTTTTACAAAATTATCATTAACTGATGGATTTATAGTTCTGAAATGGTAACCACATTTTAATAATGAAGCCATTCATACATACCTTGGCTTGAGGGTATCAGTGACAGTGTAATATTTGCTCTGAAAGCAGCAATCCCCAAACTAATATATTTATATCTCTATGTAAGTTGCACAAATATCTCCCCAGCCAGCTGCACACTGTGACAATCGCAGTTCTTCCACCCATGTTGTTGCTTTCTCCCTCTTTGTGGGAGGAAAAGAAAAAGATGTTTAAAATATAAAAGAAATTAATTATCAAGATGATCTTGAGAGACTTAAAAAATAATTTAAGAAGGAATTTCAGTGTGAAAAGCTCACTGTTCCCAGGGCTTCCCAGAGAAGGCTGGTTTCCTAGGACTTGCTGCTTCATTTACATTTAAATGAAAACACAGGCATATATGTTTGACAAAGACCATACACTTATGCTCTTTAAAACCACTCCTTCATAAAAGGCACAGAAAATATCTCTCTATGCCAGTGCACCAAGATACCAATTTATTCTTTGTGGAAAACAGTAACACATCCTGCATCAGCCTGGGATATTTATTTATCATTGGTTGATTGATTTAATTTATTCATTCTTTTACTGGATTGAGAACCAAATGGCTGAAGAAAGAAATGGCTGAGCCCTAGCTGGTTTGGCTCAGTGAATAGAGTGTCGGCCTGTGGACTGAAGGGTCCCAGATTCGATTCTGGTCAAGGGCACATGCCCAGTTGTGGGCTCGATGCCCAGTTGTGGGCTCGATCCCCAGTAGGCAGCATGCAGAAGGCAGCCAGTCAATGATTCTCTCTCTAATTACCGCTGTTTCTCTTTCTCTCCCTTCCCCTCTGAAATCAATGAAAATACATTTAAAAAATAAAGACAGGAATGGCAGAGGGTTGTGTTCCTTTAATTTCAGAAAGTGAAAACTTCGAGGTTTCTTTCGACCTTACCCTGTTCCCCCTACTGCCACCTCTTCTATTTCCATGAAACTGAGAGCCAATTGTCAAGTAATTTGCCCTAAACTGTCCACTGAGGGGCAAGTGCTGGGATTTAGAATGACCGCTGGACCCCTCATCACGTGCTCATTTTAGACATGTCGCTCACATGTTCACCAAAGATGCTTATTAGGAAAACAGTAGTAGCAGCTGCAAAGGGTCATTTTTAGAAAGGAATGCTGCCTGTCCCATAGGTTCCTACTTGTTCTAAACCAACCACTGTCCTGGCGGGAGGATGCACAGATCAGGGTGTGAGCAATTGATACTGATATCAGAACTAACTCTGAAAAAGTCTGTCAGGGTGTGTCATTGCTTCCTTCCCAGGTGTGCCTCTGTCCTAACTCGAATTACTCAACACAGGCAATGTCCCAGTATCCGTAGTATTATCTGCCTTTTGCATCTTGTGGGACTTGGGGACATCAAGTTGCATGCCTGGTAGTACACAGCTGGTAAGGTTCCAGGCAGAGATTCGAACTCAGAGCCCATCATGATCTGCATGGTGCCCATGATAACTCACTACCCATGGAACCGTAGCCAGAATCAGTCTTAACAAATTCGCTAGCTGCTTATCCCTCTGCACATGCTGTCCATTCTTCTGAAGTCCCTATTGATCAAATACAACAAGCCATCGGAGTTCAAGGACCACGTAGGATTATAAAAACATTCTTTCCACTTAGCGAGCTCCGGGCTCTTCAATTTCACGTATCAAGGCAAGACTTGCAGGCATGACACAATGATCTTCTTGAAGCTGTGATATAAATCTTACTGAAATGGCTAATGTGGTATAAAGCACTTTGGGAAATTCCCAGAGCTAAATGACTCTCCTTAGTCAAAAGCCAACCTTCTCTTGCAGGGGGGGCGGGGGGAAGGAGGGAGGGTGGCTTAATTATAATCGAACAGCTACTTATTTTCAGCTCTTGGTGGCCACGTTCCCGACAGCACCTGCTTTTCTAAGATACATAAATATTTCTGTTATCATGTTTTTCTCAAGTTTATTTATTTGTTAAGAGAAATACAACTGTGTGCAAAGCGGGCGAGGTGGCCCCTGGAGGGGATAGAGCTGTCGTTTGTCGGGTATCTGGGGCTGAGGGAGATGGGTTCCTGTGAACTCATGTCCTGCCCCGTGTGCAGGGGCGGCCCCGGACAGCCGTGGATGCCGGAGGACAGAGTTTGGATTCTTGCTCAGCTGCTCACCAGCTGCGATGCTCAGTCTCCTCCTGCTGAAACTAGAGACTTGGCAAATGGCAGTTTCAAAGGAACTGAAGTCAAAGGTCAGGGCCAGTGCTTATTTAGGGAGAGATGGCCAGCAGGCAGCCGGAGGTAAACTTTCCTGCCGAGGAGAGCGGGAGTGAGGAGGAGTTCTGGACAAGGTCGTGACAAGTTGAGGAAGGACACCTGGTGGAGAGAGGGAGCCCCTGGTCCCCCTCCCGGGGTGTGTGCAAGTGGCTTATCGCCACTGGCTCTTCTCTCCTGGCGGGCACCCTGATGTGTTTAAAATTCACTAACTCATGGCCATTTTTCCTGCACTGTGTCCCCTGAGGCTGTCCACTCCACAAGGGCAGAGAGTAAATCCATCGGCTTTGCCTCCTGTCCTGCTGCAAACTTAGTCCATTGGTTGGCACCTGGCAGGTCTGACCTGAAAGTAATGGTTACGGTTATTTCTGAATGTGTTACTATTTTCCCTATTCAGATTTCTGTAATAGAGTCTAGTCATTTTTTTTTTTCAGTCTCACTTCACTGGACCATCTTGACTCCTATGTTGGCAGTTTATACGATCTGGTTACTGTTTTTTCACTTAAATATATATACTAGATGCCCAGTGCACAAATTTGTGCACTCGGGGGGGGGGGGTCCTTCTGCCTGGTCTATGTCCTCTCACAGTCTGGGACCCCTCGAGGAATGTCCACCTGCTGTCTTAAGCCTGCTCCCTGGCGATTGGGCCTAAGATGGCAGTCAGACATCCCTCTGGCAGCCCGGGAGCCCTTAGAGGATGTCCACTTGCCAGCAGAGAGCAGGCCTAAGCTGCAGTCGGACATCCTTAGCGCTGCTGAGGAGGCAGGTGAGGCTCCCACCACCACCACTGTACTTGCAGCCATCAGCCTGGCTTGTGGCTAAGCAGAGCTTCCCGGTGAGAGTGCACTGCCCACCAGGGGCAGCTCCTGCATTGAGCGTCTGCCCCCTTGTGGTCAATGTGTGTCATAGTGACCAGTCATTCCCAGTCGTTCTGCTGTTAGGGCCAATTTGCATATTACCCTTTTATTATATAGGATGTGTGTGTGTGTGTGTGTGTGTGTATTGATTTTTAGAGAGAGAGGACGGGAGAGGGAGAGAGAAACATCAATGTGAAAGAGAAACATCAGTTGGCTGCCTCCTGCACGCCCCCTACTGGAGACTGAGCCTGACACCAGGCATGTGCCCTGACTGGGAATCAAACCAGTGACCTTTTGGTGCACAGGACTACCTCAAGCCACGGAGCACACCGGCTAGGGCTTCCCTTATTTTTGTCTCACAGTTCATTTCTGCCAGAACTAGATTCTTCTTTTTTTGCTATTCTGCATCTCACATTACCCTTCTGGACCAGCCTAACATCCTTACACAAGTCACTCAAGTGTCTGAGCCTCCTTGTCTTCCATTCTAAAGCTGAAGAGACCCAAAGGTGCTGCATGACTTCCTACGAAAGCGCATACTGACTGTCCAGCACAGCATTCAAGAGATTTCTATTTATTAACTGACCACAAGCCTTACGACTAATTGTGATTCAGTAACTGTTCTGATGGGACAGGCGCTACAGGTATTCTGACCTCGGCCTGCAGAGATGTGGTCACGAGAAATAAACATTTGGGTCGTGCTTAGTTGTGTATTTTTTTTCTGTGTTATTTATAAAGGTGGTTTCCAGAAATGAAAAGTTCTGAGCAGTCCTGGCTGGTACAGGTTGGGTGTTGTCCCGTGTACCAAAGGGTTGCTGGTTCGATTCCTGGTCAGGGCACATGTCCAGATTGCAGGAGGCAATCCTGCAATCCCCCTGCGGGGGCCGTGCAGGAGGCAGCTGATCAATGTTGTGCTGTCAAATCAATATTCCGCTCCCTTTCTTTCTCTCTAAAAATCAATTAAAAAGGAGTCCTTGTGAGCAAAGTAGAAATGTGTATGTGCTGAAGTCCACCTGTGCTCCATTTGCAACTGAACAAAAATTTCATTTGCACTTAATAATAGAAAAAAAATGATGCAAGCCATGCTGAAAGTGATTTCAATGAGAAAGAAAGATGTACGGACACAGGCAGGCATGAGCAAGAGTTTCTGTTCCCAGTGGCCTTGATTCTGTGTGATTCATAAGGTCAGCCTTTACCATTACAAATTTTGAATAGGTTACCCTTTGAGCCTGGGAGCTAATTCTTTCTGAGGCGTGGTCTCTGTTCCGCCCCAGCTCTCTGTGGTCTGTCACACGTTTTAGGTGCAGCAGTGTCAGAGATTCTAAATTTGACCTGAGCGTCGGCAAAATTAAATGCGCCCCAGCTAACTCCAAATCAAAGTCGGTTTTCCATTGCCGCTTTCAGATATTTGCCCTTTTATAGTGCCATGAATGACTGCACTCATTTATATATCGTAAAATGGGCTAACCGCACCCACCTACACATCCAGTATAATAATAGGCAGCCTTCAGAGCACATCACAAAAAGTAAGTGATATAAAGAGAAATGTTGGAATCAAATCGTATGTGAAATGCATATTCAATTCAATCCATAGCTGAATGGCTGCATGTGCTTTCTATGAAGTAGGATTTAGTCAAGCGATACAAACTTTTGCTCTCGAATGATCAGGCTAAATGTATTTTTTTGGGGAAAAAAAGATCTGGCTCAGAAGCTAAAAAGGGAAGAGAGAGATTTAGAGAAAGAGGGGGAAGAGACCTGGTGGAAAGAAAGGCAAGAGTGAGTGTTGACAGGCAGGGGTTCATCAGGGCACTCCCGCACTGCCCTCTGGGTGACCCCCTTAGTGTGTGGTGTTATCTTCTAAGGTTCTAAGGCTCCTGCTTGGTCATCTTCACTATTTCCCTTTCACCTAGAAGGAAAAGCCAGTCTGCCTCACCTCCCCATCCATGTTTATTGTTCATTCTTTCCTTTGAAAATCCAGTCCTCATCCAGCCGTTCTCGAAGCTTGTCTAGTAGGGAATTGACTGGGGAGGAGGGAGGGTATGTGCTCAGCTTCCCCGCTCCTCCTCCTCCTCCTCGCCCCTCATTAGGCATCTGAATCCCACACTCCCCCCAGGGCTCAGAATGGGCCTTCCTTAGTCTGAGACCTGTCTCAGCCGGCACCCACCATCCCAACTGAAAGGTGGGAGCACCATGAGCTTCAGGCGTTTGGGGAAGCCTGGTGCTTAAGAGTCACAATAACTCCTTCAAAATACCTCTCATCAAGTTTTTCTTCAAGGAGAGATGAGGGTTGCGTGGGAATTTGCTGAAAAGGCTGTGTGTGTGTGTGTGTGTGTGTGTGTGTGTGTGTGTGTGTGTAACCACCATCCAAGAAACAGAACCTGTCCATCAGTCTCGGGAGTCTCCGTGTGCCTCTTCCCAGTATCAGCCACCGCAGAGGTGACCACGATTTCTGCGGTTACCATCACAGCCCAGTTTACTTGTGGCTGAACCTTCTATCCATTTTTATGCTCTCAGTGTGCAGTCCTCTCAGCACTGCATTCAGGAGATTCCTCCATGACACCCCTTAGGTCTCTCGTGCAAGCCCTCTTCCTTCCACTCGATGAAGGCTGCCTTGCTCGGCCACACCTGGAACTGCCTTTTGATTCTTGAAAACCACAGCCGGAGGCCACGCGTTCCAAGCTGACTCACGGACCAGGTTTGAAATGTGACCTTTCCGAACGCCGCCGCTCCTGACAGAAGCACATGTTTTCCTTTCCCAGCCAAGATGTTACGCTCAGCACTGAGGGCAGGCATGAGGGGGATGCACGTCCTGGGCACCGTCTGTAATGAAAGATGACATTTGCACCAACTTGGGAAATAAACAAGAGCCCACCCAATGAATCGGGGCAGAGAACACCGTGAAAGAAATGCACAGAAAGGTGCAGCCCGTTTTCAAATCATGTGCCCCTTGAATTACATAAATAATGTAGCGTGTCTGTCTGGTTTTCAGTCAATTTTATAGAAATCATAGAGAGATTCATTCCTAATTAAGAATAATCTGGTGGTTGGGCTTGACCTAGTTAAAGTCTTATCTTGATGACATCAATCATTTATAATGCTTTCAGGAGCCTTGGCAAAGGCTCCGGGTTTTATAAGTAAAAATTAATTAATTGGGACATTAAAGTTGAAGGATGCTTTTATCTTTTCCCCGGTTCATGCCTTCACAACAGAACATAATAATTAACAGTTTTATTCAAATATATAAAATAATTCCCTGAAGGTTTCTAACCACTCCAAGTACTTCAAGAAGCAAATGATACTGTGTCGAGATAGCAACACGCAAAGAAATGTAGATTTTTGTTTTGCAAGTATTTTATCAAGTTCTCGTGATAACCAAGTCCTACTGGAGTTAGCCGAGGTTGCAAAGTTGACTAGGGACCAAATTGTGCTGCCCAAAAGAAATTCCATTAAAAAAATTTTTTTTTAAATTGTGTTTGGTCAAGATTGTCAAGGCTTTTTCTCTGAAAAAAAAATCTACCTAGCTAGATTCACATAATTTGACGACCAGAAAATAAATCCTTAATCTACATCTTCCAGTTAGGACTTGAATGCATTGTTCTGAGACTAGTTTTGGATTTGCTGGCCCATCTAGTTTCCACATGTTTGTTTGCCTGTTCATTCCCTCATCACCGCTTCCTGGAGTGTGGCCCACTTGGAGGAAAATCGTTGAGAGGACCACACAGACTCCAAGAGGCCAGCAGATTCCCAGTGAACTGAGTAACCGCCACTGGCGAGTATTGGTTGGCCGGTCTGAAGAGAGGCCTCGAAGGGTGTGCCCAGTGCCCTGACCTGTCTGGAAGTTTTATTAAAGACTTGGGAGAAGCAGGAGAGGATGGAACTGATTATATTCAGACAAACTGATTAATTCAGATAACGCGGATGGAATCGTAACACACTGAGCAGAGAGGAGGAAGCCACCTCATACCTCTAGGAAGCGACGGTGGCAGCCCTTGCAGTATCTTGAAAAGATCTATTCAGTGATGAACAGCCTATAAATGTTCTCCTATGTGGGAGAGATGATGGTACCCTTTCCATCCAGCCAGCCAGCACCAGTGAGGTCTAGACTAAAGGTTAAATACAAGGAGCAAGCCCTGCCGACCAAGACTCAGGGATAGAGCATCGACCTATGAACCAGGAGGTTGCGGTTCAGTCCCTGGTCAGGGCACACGCTTGGGTTGTGGACTCCAACCCCAGTGGGAGGTGTGCAGGGGGCAGCCAAGGAACGATTCTCGTCATTGATGTTTCTATCTCTCTCTCTCCCTCGTCCTTCCTCTTTGAAATCAGTTAAATATTTCTGCATTAAAAAAAATAAATAAACAAATAAAAACAAGGACCAAGAAGCAGGACTGTGCAAGGAGAGAACATGCACTGTGAAGCCAGAGGCTTGGGTTTCTCGAGAGTAAAACCCTCACAGACTCTTCACTCAGTTATAAAGGGCAAGGGATAATCTCCACCTCCCTCGTGGGCTCGTAGGCAGGAAGTTCGGATTATTGGAGATAACATATAAAAGCACAGTGCGTGGCAGATCCTCAGTACTAACTTGCTGTTAAATGCAGGCGTTTGGATTTTGACTTTATTCTAAAAGATGTAAGGCCTGGACAGTATGGCTCAGTGGTTGAACATCAACTTAGGAACCAGGAGGTCATGGTTCATTTCCCAGTTGGAGGTGCCATGGATGTTTCTACCTCTTTCTCCCTTTCCCTTCCTCTGTAAAATCAATAAAAATATGTTTTTTTTAAAAAGGAGATGTACCTCGTTGGAAAGTCTTGCCTTGGAACACAGCAAACTGGCTTCTTCCAAAGGCTGAATGATTACCGATGAGGGGAGTTAGTTAGCGACCATTCTGCGCCACGTGGGAGATAGGCCAGAGTGACTCCTGTGTTCCCTTTGACCCCTACGGGGTCGCACTGATGGCTCCCTTCATTGCCTGTATGTCCCAGAAGCCACTAAGCATCAGCGCTGCTGTAACAGAGGCACGTCATCCTGAGTTCAGTGGCCAGCAGTCCATCCATATTCAGATTTTTGAAGTTTTGCATTCAACTGTCCTTTCCTCCTTCCACCACCAACTCATCTAGAGCACCTTGGTTGAGATTTAAAATATTTTCCGAATTCATGTATGCACAAAACGTTGTCTATTAGACAAATGCCCCTGCATGAAAGGCGCTAGGAACATTTAATATTCCACACCAAAGGCTGAAACCGAAATTCAAGGGCATTTTATTCTTTGTTTCAAAGATGTTGTCATGTCTCTTCCTTCCTCTTCTGCTTTTGTGTCAAGAGTTACTGTTACACAGAAAACAGAAGCTGCTTATAAGGGGGTTTAGTTTGAATCTCAGCTTCATCCCTTACTCACTCTGCAACACTGAGCATGTCACTTAACTCTCTGGACTAGAGTCTCCATATATACAGTGGAAATAATAATAGTTACATCTTGGGAATATTGCAGGAATTCGGTAAGATTAAAATATGATCTGGAGCCAGGGGCTAGCAGGGAATATCTTCTATCCATATTAATCCCATAATAATAAAAGCATAATATGCTAATTAGACCCAACAGCTGAATTACCTTCTGGATGTAGCAGGGCTGAGAGGGCTGAGGTTGTGATGGCCGAGGCAGCAGCCAGGGCTGTGAGGGCCTATCCTTGCATGAATTTTGTGCATTGAGCCTCTAAGAGATATATATATATATATATATATATATATATATATATATATATATATGCCTAAGCAACCAGGTGACCATTTGACCGTCCAACTGGTAGCTATGACACACACTGACCACCAGGGGGCAGATGCTCAATGTAAGAGCTGCATAGCTGTGGTGACTTGGCAGCTGTGGTTCTCGGGTGACACACCCAGAACCAGAGAGGAGGGAGTCTGATTCCAGGGTGCATCACCCAAGAACCCCCCTCTCACAATCCGGGACCCCTCAGGGGATGTTGGAAAGTCAATTTCGGCCCAATCCCTGCAGGCCAGGCCGAGGGACCTCATTAGTGCATGAATCTGTGCACCAGGCCTCTAGTTAATACATATTCACTTCTTTCCGCTGGTTGATCTCTTTGGGCTGCTTCCATGGAGCTGAAAAGAAGGCATCACTTTTCCTCCTCTTTTATTGATTTCAGAGAGGAAAGGAGGAGAGAGAAACATTAATGATGAGACAGAATCACTGACTGGCTGCCTTCTACATACCCTCTACTGGGGATCAAACCCACAACCCGGGCGTGTGCCCCTGACCAGGAATTGAACTGCAGCCTGCTGGTTTATAGGTCAACACTCAACCACTGAGCCATATGGGCTGGGTGTTTTTCTTTTATTTTTATCCAGAATGCTATGGTTGCTAGTTGCCTGCCTCAAGGCATATTCTCCCTGAACTCTTTAATATCAGAACTTCAGTTTTTGGTAAGGCAGATTGCCTTCTTGGGCAAAAGAAAAGGGCTATGTTTCTCCCTTTTAGCCCAGTGCTGCCATCTGCTTACATTCTGGCCATGCAGGTGTATGTGGAAGTGATGTATATGAGTCATCTTGGCTGGGACTCCCTCCAGTGTGCCCTCCTGCCTTCCTTCCTCTTCCAGTCTGAAATGTGTCCGTGCCACCTGCAGTACCAGTACCAATCTTGGACCCTAAAGTGTCCTTGAAGTTGTGATTGAGCAGAAAGAGGGACCCTGTGTCTCTGTGAACCCAAAGCAAATAGCCACCATGGCCTTTTAAAGTGTCCAATCTCCACTTCTTTCACTTGGAAAACATGGCTCTGTCTTCGGTTAAGCCACTGCTGTTGTTTTCCCTTCTTGTATGCGGTTGAATCTCATTGTAACCAAGAAACGTGGGGAGGAGGTCAGGGAAGAGGCTGGCTGACCTGCAGGTCCCTGATCCACTCTGCCTTGCAAGGAGCCAAGCAGCCCCTCCGAGCGAGTTATAGAAAGCGGACTGTGTGGGCCCAGCGGCACGTGGGAGCAGGGTGGTGGTGTGGTTCTGTGTCCCAGAACAGGAAGATGCCTGCTATTAGGAGAGAAATGATGGGGGCTTTAACAGAAGTTGCTTCCTTCCCTTCTCCTTCTCCTTCTCCTTCTCCTTCTCCTTCTCCTTCTCCTTCTCCTTCTCCTTCTCCTTCTCCTTCTCCTTCTCCTTCTCCTTCTCCTTCTCCTTCTCCTTCTCCTTCTCTCCTCCTCAGTTATCACTGAACACCTGCTATGTGGCAGCTACTTAGATAGGCACCATGATCGTAATCTCAAATCAGTCCACCACTGGTGGAGGCAACAGCTCATAGATTCATCAAGGATTATCACGGGATGCAGAGCTCCTGAGAATGTGGTCAGTGCGCAGGTCTAGAGTAATTCATCAGGCTCAGGTTGAGAAAAGGAGTTGGGGCGGATTGGCCAGGAAGACGTCCACACCGGGTATGGGAGGGTGATGGGTGTCAGCTGGAAGAAGAACAGGTCTGCATTCTGAGGTCTGCAGTCCTGACTGACATGCCCCACAGCCCGTGGCCGAGTATCATGTCATCACTGACAACTTCTCTCCAGCCCCTGGGTTTATCTACATCGGCTGCAATTTAAATCTGGCTCAGAGGCCACTCAAAATTTTAGCCACTCCCATCAGCGTCCGATACAGACAAGGGGACACTTTGGGAAACCTTCATGTGGTCATTACCAGTGCGATCTGGACAGCCTTGGGATTGTGGAACCACTCTTCCGTGTAACTGACAAAATAGCTGGAGAATGACTCCCGTCCATCCCCTGGTGGTGGGGGCAGATGCTTAGGGCATAGCAAGCAGAAATAATCATGGGTGTTCCCTGTATGTCCTCTGCCCAATAACGCTTGTCAAGATGTTTGCAGGGATTCCAGAAACAACAGATTCCCAGGAGAAACTACAAAGTGACTTATTCTCTGGGGTCCTTTCCACCCTGACACTCCAGGTTAGAGCAGGAAAGAGAAGCACACCAGATATTCTCAGGTAATGGGTAGCCACATTGGTGACGTGGCAGAGAACAGGAGAAAAGACAGAAATATTCACTCTGTGCCACAGGCAACACATAAACCAGCACAGAACCCGGTGTCACTGTCAGCAGCTCCTGGGAGCTCCCCTGCAGGGACGAGCTCACACTCCGGGTTTGACTTTGTTATAAACTTGAAAGCTGTTTCTCCTTTGCCCCTAAATTATCCCAAGCTATTTCGTCTCTGCCTCAGAAGGATCTTGACAACCCCTTTGGCACCTGGGAGATTGCTGGGTACAGCAGGAAGAACACAGAATTTGAAATTATTAGACCAGAGATTAGATCTCGCCCTGCCACTTACTGCCTGTGTAACCCCAGGCGAGTCAGCCTTGGGAGTCTTACAAGAGAGGAACAAATAAGAAATATGTACGTGTAAGCATTTTGCAAACTCTGGGGCACTCTGTAATTTAAAAGAAGAAAAAAAAAAAGTAGCCAAGCCAGTGTAGCTCAGTGGTTGAGCATTGACCTATGAACATTTGATTCCCAGTCAGGGTACATTCCTGGATTGCATTCTCAATCCCCAGTGTGGGGTGTGCAGAAGGCAGCCAGTCAAGTGATTCTCGCAAATCATTGATGTTTCTAGCTCTTTCTCCCTCTCCCTTTCTCTCTGAAATCAATAAAAAATATATTTGAAAAAAATAGTAAACGTCAGGTCGTATCATCAGGATAAAGAGTGTGAATGTCACCGGAGAGCGTTAGTGACCAGTGGAATCACATTCCCCGCTCACTGAGTACCTGCTAGTGGCCAGGTGTTGTGCCGAAAGCCTTACCTTCAGGAAGAGTTGTCTCATGGCCCTTTCCCAGGTGAAGAGGCTGCCATTCAGGTGAGGTGACTTGCTCAGTTACAGAGCTGGGACATGGCAGTTAGGATCCAGAGCCTGGTTGGTTTCGCCTCAAGGCCCAAGCACCATTCTGCTGGACCTCATTAGCATATTCATCAAAATTCAAATGGAAACTCAAATGTCAGCTGACACCAGTGACATATTATGAAACAAATGCTGCTGGATGGCGTCAGGTCATTTCCTGATGGGCACACCACCCAGCTGAAGGTTGGCATGGATTGCTCTAGATTTGTCTCTCTCCTGTTGCCATCCTCTATGGAGAGGTCGCCTCTGCCCTTTGGACATAGAAGGAAACTAAACAAGGGTACTGGATGAAGAAGGAGATCTTTGCTTGAATTTTGAACATTTTTCCTCCCCCCTATTCTCTGCAAACTGCTTCACTAAATTGCTCAGACTTTTACTCACATTCATTACAGACAAAGACAACGTGAGTACATATTCAACATGATGGATTTGGAGTCAGGCCTGTGGAGTGGTTATGTTATTGTGCTAATGTGGACTTCCTGGTTTTGATAATGCAACAGTTATAAAGATTCCACCATTGGGGGGGACTGGGTGGTGTGTCCATGGTCTCTCTCTGTAGTACTTTTATTCTTGTTTGTTTTTTGTGTTTTTTTTTTTTTTTACTTTAGAGAGAGAGGAAGGGAGAGGATCGAGAGATAGAAACATCCATGAGAGAGAAGCATATCCATTGGCCTCCTGCACACCCCCTACTGGGGATTGTGCCTACAACCCAGGCATGTGCTCTGACTGAGAATAGAACTAGTAACCTCTTGGTTCATGAGTCTATGCTCAACCACTGAGCCACACCAGCTGAGCTCTCTGTACTATTTTGAACCTAATGTGTACTCCTTCATCTTCTGTGACTCCCCTCTTCTGCAGACTGACCTCTTTCTCCTCGCATTCTTAGCGGAGGTCCCAGCCCCTTCACCACGCTCACTTAAAGCACTGCTTTCAATTTTTTTTTTTTTTTTTGTATTTTATATGCCTGATTGCAAGACTCCAAGCTCACAGAAGGCAGGAATATTTCCTTCCCATCACCATAGCCCAGTTAACTGTACAGAGTCTGGTCCATACATTGCGGCCGAGGGAACAGAAGTACAGAGGAGTGAGCTATAATGCATAGGGTCAGCTCACTAGTGAGAAAGCTGTGGGCGATCAGGGAGTCACGGGGTAATGTTTCGGGTTTAGGAAATGCTGTAGCTCTGGGGCCTGCACAGGGTGCCTGGGCTGCTCCCAGAGGCCCCCTTCTGCAGGTCATTTCAGGCACTGGGCCTGGCAGGTGCATAATGGGACGTACAAATGGCAGGAGGGGAAAGTAAGTAGAAAGCCTTCGCTACCCACGCAGCTCCACCAGAGATTCGTGCAGCAATTTTCGCGGTGAAATAGAAGGGACAAATGGACGAGATGAAATATAAAAGCAGAGGGAAGAAAGTTTTCCGCAGTACTGCGTGGACTCTTGCAGTTACTGTTATTGCCAAGTGAATATTCCCATTTTCCTGGAAGCGTCCTGTGGCACCAGGCGGGTCCCCAGGGTGCCGTTGGATCAGCAGGAAGGGATGCTGGAGAGCTTGGGGTCCAGAATGGAACTTTAACAGGGACAATAAAAACAGTGTGATGGGCCTGCTCTAACTTCATGAGGTGAAGTATTGATCCCGGAGTTGAAATGTGGCCCCTGGTCCATCATTGTACAGTTATCCAGGACCCTCGTGAGCAAAACGAGCCCCGGACCGGGTGATGAATGGCAGGCGCGCTCGATGCTGCATTTTTACTGTTTTCCAGCAATTCTCAGACACAGGTGCCTTTTTTCTTTCTCATTTTAATTTCTCTGAAATCAGAATGCTTTTGATCTTGATGTAGTGATCACTGCCTGTTCGTTTGTATTAAAAGTTGCAGAACGAGGATCAATAGCTTGGGAGAGAAAAATCCCCATTAAAATAGTAATTTCTACTCTGAACATGAAGAAGTGTTATTAATACCTTAGACAGCTTATTTTACTGCCTGAAATAAATACACAGGAGTTACATGTGACAAAATTTATGTCTAAGTCAGTCTAAAGGAGATCCTTCGATGAGGGTTAGAAAACAACAGAGTGATAAGAAATCACTGGGTCACAGTTTAATTGGCAGACATTTTTCTTTCTGAGCTGCACATACAATAGCGGTGCACCTTAAAATTGATAGTTCCTGGATGCAATGAAGTAAATTGTGCTCTCGATACAGCTGTCAGAATTCACGTTGATAAAGCATATTCCCAAATTAATTATGCAAAACCAATTAGAGGAGTGAGCTAAAATCCCCTTCTGCAAGCAATTACTGTCAATATCCAATATTTAGAAAGAGGAGATTTTTAAAGTTTCATTTCATTGATTATAGAGATTCAAGCCATACCTGGCAAAATCACTGATGTTGCATTGAAGATGCCAATAACAAATTAATAGTAACTTGGTAAATGGGTCTCTCTTGTCCCCGGACCACATGGGGCCCCTACACAGTGCTCCCAACTTTACAGCAGAAGCAACTGCCTCAAGGTTGCTTCTGATACCTAAGTCACTTACAAGGTTGCTTTAAACCAGAAACATGAAAGAAAGATATGTGAACATCAGTATCGGCTGGATCGCGGATCATCACATGACCTCAGTCCACTTCCACATCCACGGAGGCTCTTCTTGCTGTTGGTGCCTTGCCTGGGAAATCTCATAAATCTGCATGAACACACTCAGGCCCTATCGCCCACTTTCACAGATGAGGAAGCTGAGTCTGAGAGGTTAAAGTGTTTAGTGCAGGGTCACGTAGCTCAATGAGGGAGGTGGGAACCCATTCGAGTTCTGTGAGACCCACACCTTTTTTTGATGTGGGACACTGCCTCGAAGTACATCCATGGAGGAAATGGTGTCCTGCTCCTCGGTGAGAAAAGCTCACCTGTCTGAATTCAAATCACGGGCTTGGAGAAAGAAGGACGGCACAAAGGAGATTTTGAATATGTTCTGGAGAGTGGGTGTCCATCTGATTGTACAGGCACACTTGGGGAACCCCATTTATTCAGTCCCTCTTCCGGTTCCTCATTGGCTGAGTACTATGGGGTCACCTGTTTCCTCAGACATTGCCTAGGTCTTGCTGTCTTCCATTGGGCCATTCAAAAATATTGGGCTGAGGCCCTTTCTAGTTGCCTCCACCTCTTCCTGCCTAGCTGAGGCAGGTGCCTCGGGGGTTTCCACCATGATGCTGGCCCACGTCCATCCACAGTTCCTTGCTTTTACATCTTCTTTCCTTCTCCCTACATTCCTCCCTAAGGAAATGCAGCAGCCCTTTCCATCAAAAGCTGACTATGCTGGAGGCTCATTTCCTACATCCTCTGACATTCAAACTCTCGGGGAAGAAAACAACTATAGAGACATAGTTAAATGCGTTTGACTGAATACCTCAGCGGTGATCTGGACAACAGGGGACTAATGCCTCCTCACCTTGGCTTGTTGCTGGAGCGGTTCCTCCCTCATCCTCCCACTTTTTCCTTGGTTAACTCCTCCTCATGAATGGAGTTTATGCACAGGCATCCGTTTTTGGGGGGAGGATCTAAGACCTAGTGAGTCTTCTGCTTCCCTAGCCCCCATGTTTCCCTTTATCTTGTCTTTATGTCCTTGCACCTCGAATGATCCGATGGGCCATTGTGCAGTGAGCGGCCCAGGACAAGGAACAGCCTTTTCATCTCTGGATCCCCTAACGCTAGCATTCATGCAGGACTGTGGAATGAATGCAAGCATTATGTTGGACTGCTGTATGTTACTCCCTAGGAAGACTTACTTAATCACCTAGGCCTAGGTGGGGTCCTGTTATCTGTTTTTTTGCATCCCATAGTTCTCCACTGCAGCACCTATCACAGTTGAAATTCAGTAATTATGTGTGTAATAATTAGTTTGATAACTGTCTTCCCTATTGGGCAATTCCCTGGGGGCAGGGACCACCTATGTCTTTCTTACTACTCTCTGCTCAGCACATGACATAGTGACATTAAGTTCAAAATATTTGTTGGACAAAAGAAAAGGAATAAGTGAATGAATTAATAAATAATGATTCCTTTGTTTCTGTTTTGGGGATTAAATGGGTACCACACACACAAGATAACTCACGTTCATGATTCTATTCTCCCCATCCTGCTGTTTCCCACCCTGCAGCTGCTTTCTCAAAGACTCTTCGAATCTCTCCTCTTAATGACGTGTAAGCCTGCTATTGGGAACACCCACAGATGCACTCTGTAAACACACACAACTCACTCTGAGAAGTCATATTGATTGGGAATTAACGGCCATTCAGATACCTCATTGAAGATACCATCTGGGATGTTATTGCTCTTCAGAGGTAGATCAGATTCTGAGAAAATCTGTCAAAATGTAGGAATCACTCATCAAAATGGCCATTGCAGAACCTAGCTGCGCTTCAGAACGAAGCAGAGTGTGATAACGCAGGTTTCACTCCCCCTCCGGAAGTTATAGCAAGAGGAAGGGTTTTTTCTTTCTTCTGTTTCCAGGAATCAACAATTGAAAGGTTAAGTTTGTGCACAGAATGGTCCTGGACTCCTTTGCTCATTTAGGAGACATCTCACTCAAAACAAACACCTCTCAAGATTATCTCTGTCCTGAGGGTAATGTGCTTAGGCAAAACTGGGTTTCATTTCTTGGCGACTCTGCCAAATTCCCTGGTGTAAATACTCCCAGTGTCCTGTTTCAAGCTGCCAATTGTCTGAATATGTAGCAGTTGAATCTTACAAGCCAATCCAAGCCAGGTTAAACACACCACAAGAGGAACATGTTCATATCCTATCTGCCTTCCTTCTGGGTTGGTGTCAGGTCTCGATTGTGCTGGGAGAAACCCAAAATACAAGCCTCTGCATAGGTGCCTGCCTCCTCCCCAATCATGGTGGGTACCTGGTGGTACCCAGATGCCCCCTGCTTCTGCATCACCCCTTTCATCTCCCAAGCAGTCCCTCCCCCGTGGGCAGGAGACCATTGTCTAACTAGGGAAAGCCAGCATTATTTGCCAGGCACTTGTGAATTGAAAATAACATTTGGAGAGGATTATCCCCTGCAAAGTCATCCACTGCTGTGCACTCATTGAACTTAAAACAATTCGAGATTGATTACCTTTGTGGTCTAAGCAAATTACAAATGGCATTGGGATTAAGTCCTCAGTGTTTGACTTTGTCTCCAAGGGCTTCACAATTATTGTTTTTAAATAAATAAAGGTAATTTTTTGTTCTTTTTTAAAAATATCAAGTAATATATGTATGTTCACCCTCCCTCAGGAAACAAAAGTAAAAAAAAAAATCATCTTTGAGGTATAACTAATAAGCTTAAATGCCTATATACATACATACATATACATATACGTATACGTGTGTGTAGTGTGTGTGTGTCATATATTTATGACAAAGCACTTTATGAAGCCACCTCAGTTCTCTGAGATTTCCCACTCCCCTCTGGCACCTATAGCAACATGTCATACCTATGA
Organism: Murina feae; assembly: GCA_004026665.1. Classification (NCBI taxonomy): domain Eukaryota; kingdom Metazoa; phylum Chordata; class Mammalia; order Chiroptera; family Vespertilionidae; genus Murina; species Murina feae. The sequence continues at coordinate 49,914 of PVJC01002155.1, read as the reverse complement.
TGTGGTTTTCCCATCTCTAGTGGGAGGTTTTACCATTTCCCAGAACTGAACTGAATACAGCCCACACTCATAGCTTGGCCTGGTGGCTTTATCACCTTTTCAAGCAGTTGAGAGAATATCATGGACGTTTCATTAATTTACCTCATAGTTTTTCTTCAGCACAGACATCTTAAGGATGTTAAACTGTATGACCTTGGACATGGACAGGTGTATGAAAAGGGATACCTCCTTTACCATGGTCTGGACGGGAGGGAGTGCAAATATTTGTGTAACATTCACTGACTACCCAAGCAGTTTTCTGAGCATTACGTAAATTATCACAACATTTTAGGAAGACGTACATCATCTTCCTCATTTTAAAATTGCAAACACAAATGCAATTATCACAGTTATGATAAACTTTCTCACAGTGGCGCATCTGAAAATGGATGTGCCATTGAAGCTGAGTCCTTTTAGCTGCGGAAACATTGCTCTCTCCGCAGCCCCACTCTGCCTTATGCATTTATACCCAGAGAGCTGTGTGGAAGCTTCTCTCCTTCTCCCCATCCATCTCAAGTCGAAAGCAAAGGCACCTTCTGTCTCCACCTTGTCTAAAATTTGAACTTGAGATGATGTCATGGGATAGTTGAATTAAATCAGCACAGGTCTATTTGAGTCTTACTTCATTAGGAATGTCTTGCTGGGTAGAGAGGAACTCAGAGTCCTTCCCAGCAGGAAAGCCGACTCTTCTGCTGGCAAGTGTGAGGAGACAGAACCTAATTCCAGCCAGACCTGAGCTCCTCCCTTATCCCTTGAGCCCATCTTACTCGCTCATACCCTATTCACCTCCCTCCTCCTTCGTACTCCCCACTCAGTTCCCAGGTCACCTTCGGCCCACCTATGCCATAACTCTAGATTCATCCGTACCCCAAACCTCCACCCACCACATTCCTCAGCCCCGGGTCCGTGATCTCTTACCTGGACTATAGAAATGACTTTTAAGTGGATTTTCCTCTTTAAGTCATTCTACCCGTCCTCCCAGATAAATCTTGTATTTATAGATATAACATTTATAACGATACCCCCATCTCCAAATAATTCACAGAATTGTAAAATTTTAAGGAAGTATTATTTTCTCCAAACAAAACCTTACTCAGAAGCCTAGAAAATAAAACAGGTGAAAGCTGATCATCTCTAGTTTAGCCTTTAGAAGTGGGGGCCTTTGCTCCTTGGATCCCTTTCCTCATGCCCCAGAGCACCCCCAAGGTCCCTCCATGGAGCACCAGGGCAACGCAAAGCAGTTGGAGATCCCTGGCCCCGAGGATCCCAGCTCCTTAACCAAGTATTCAAGGCCTTTCCGCCCCCTTCTCTGCCAGGCTTGGGAGCACCCTGCCCAGTTGCTTCAGAGTTAAAACATTCAAGCTACTCAGAGCACTCCCAGCATGTGGTGAGTGCTCAGTAAATGTGTTTTGTTTACTTATTGATGCCAGTTCTGCACCCATTTATGAACCCCAAGCTTTAGTTTGTTTGAGCTTCCATGCCCAATGTTTTCAATCCTTACTTTGCTATCTCTAGTCATGCTCTCAAACTATTTCCTAGGTGTAAAATCTCTTTCCTAACTAATTTCTATACGTACAAATAGGCCCCTCTTCCAAGGACGACTGCCTCTGGGTGATCGTCTCTTCTACCTGTGAACACTTGTGTAGAATCTTCCCTGGTTCCTCCTAGGACCTAGTTGCATCGTTAATGGCACAACTTTATTTCATGGCTCCCACCCATGCTGAGTCTGAGCCATCTTGCCCTGCCACAATTCCTACCAACCACAGCACCTTCTTTGCAGCTGTTGAATGCAGGAGCATACCTGTGCCATTCCTTGAAATGATGATGCAATGCCACATCTTTGACGTTGCCTGCTGCTGAGCAAACCAAGAGTATCTATGTCTGTGAAATGCCCCAAGATGTTCTTTGAAAGTTAACATGGCATGAAAGTTGAACAACCCTACTTGTCAGAATATTCCCAATTGAATCCTACTCCCTGCGTGTATGTCAGCATGTATTTTTCTTTCCTGCTGTTGACATGGAGTTTCCTTGGAGCATATGCTGACTTTCATGCTCCTGTCACCCCAGCCAGTGGGTCAGGGAAAGCTGTCCATCCCCCTGAGCCTGCGTCCATGACACCTTCTCCCTCCCAGCCCTGCCTGGTGCAAGCACCTGCCTGTCTCACCTGGGTGACCGGGTCAGCCTTCTGAGAGCTTCTGCCTTAGCGCCCCTCTTCTAAGCCGTTCCTCAGGCCCCAGGTGAAGGATTTTGTGAAACAGGGGTGTGACCACATTCTTTATTCTAATCTTTCCTAAAAGTCATAAATAGCCACGTTTTCCAAAATGGGACCCCTGGGGTATCATCTATCAGAAGCACAGGGATGCTTGCTAGCAGGCAGACTCCTGTACTCTGTCCTGGACCTAGTGAGCCCCAAAGTATGGTGCATGTTTCAATAGCTTCAAGGCGAATGCTATGCACACAAAAGATTAAGCACCCAGACTTACACATAGGACAGTTGTCCATGCCAGCTTCCCCCAAAGCAGCATCATCTCACGTCTCTGCTGCCTGTGGACCTCCTCACTTCCTATTGAAAAGGATTGTGCAACTGCAGTACTTTATTTGGCATTAAATGGCATCACATTTAGCATCTCAAAAAATTAAGTCAAGTCCTAACCGGTTTGGCTCAGTGGATAGAGCGTTGGCTTGAGGACTAAAAGGTCCCAGGTTCGATTCTGGTCAAGGGCATGTACCTTGGTTGTGGGCACATCCCCAGTAGGGGGTGTGCAGGAGCCAGCTGATCGATGTTTCTCTCTCATCGATGTTTCTAACTCTCTATCCCTCTCCTTGCCTCTCTGTAAAAAAATCAATAAAATATATATTAAAAAAAAGTTTTAAAAAAATTTAGTCGATATTGTTGAGTCATGTCACACCAAGTACATTTGAGTTTTACTGCCTTTGTTTTAATGGCAGGAGGTTAGTGTCTGCCTGCATATCCTCAGAGCAGCATTCTATGCCTCTAAGCAGTAGGCTGTGCAAAGAACACCTGTAACTCTACAGTGAGTTGATAGATACACGATGAAAACATAACTTCTTCCCCCAAAGCCACAGCATGGTCAGCTCCCTGGCTCTCTGCCTGCATCACCTGCATCCAGGTGGACGCAGGTTCCTATTTTCTCCAGAGTCTACGGGTGGGACTTGGTTTAGGATTCTGGTATTTAAGAGACCCTGGAAGGGATTTCCGTGGAAAAAGAGACTCTCTGCTACAGTGATAAATGTACATGTACGTCTCAGAGACAGCACACAATTTAAGGGATTGAAGTGGCAATTTTCATGTTTCAAACATCTTACAGCCACTGTCATATCCAGAGCCCTCTGTGATGCGCTTTCTACCTGGGACACCTGAGATGGAGAGACGCTGCGTGGCTGGCCCCATCTATCAGTCCATGACAGAACAAAGTAAGATCCTCATGGCTGAGAAAGCCTCATGCCAGGAATGCCGTGGGTGGCCCAGGGTTATCCATCTCTCTTCATTCACACCCTTCTTGCGCCCATTTCTCTGTGTTTGCACCTGCTGTTCCCTCAAAGCAGGCCACCCTGCATCTTTCCACTTCCTTCGAGTCTTTTCATGTTGCCATGGTAGCTGGTTCTTACCTCCTCTCTGAAGCCCATCTGTTCCACTGGAAGCCTTGCCTGTCTCTGTGCCTCCATGGCCTATACAGATGAGCAGGGAGTGGCCCTCAGTTTTGATGAACATCTACTTTCTCCAACTACTATCATGTCCACTAGATAGAGGGAATCATTCACTTCCCCTGAATTTATTGAGTATCTACCTTATACCAGAAACTGTTTTAGATGCTATAAATCTGTAGAGACAGAGCTAGCTGAGCCAATTGGACATGGTAACTGTTCTCTTAGAAAGTACAGTGGAGTAATAAAACAGCCGTACATATCCCATCTGCCTCACACACATACATTGTAAGCATTCAGTAAATGATTGATTGATATTGCTCCTTTTCACAAAAGCTGTGACTTTGAGATCCTATGCCATGACAGACAAGATGCTAGGTCCTAGTATTTCTGGGTGAAGAAAAAATAAACAGTGGCCATGCTCATGAAGCTTTGAACCAAGTTATTTATGGAAAAGTTTCCGTTAAATTATTCATTTATCCCAGGTGGTGTGGCTCAGTAGTTGAGCATCCACCTATGAATCAGGAGGTCATGGTTTGATTCCCCGTCAGGGCACATGTCTGGGTTATGGGTTTGACCTTCATTAGGGGGTGTGCAGGAGGCAGCCAATCAATAATTCCCTTTCTCTTCCTCTCTGAAATCAATAAAATCAGAAAGGACATATGCACCCCTATGTTCATAGCAGCACAATTTACCATAGCTAAGATTTGGAAACAGCCTAAGTGCCCATCAGCAGATGAATGGATTAGAAAACTGTGGTACATCTACACAATGGAATACTACGCTGCTGTAAAAAGGAAAGAGTTCTTATCATTTGCAGCAGCATGGATGGAACTGGAGAACATAATGGTAAGCGAAATAAGACAGTCAATGAAAGAAAAATACCACATGTCCTCACTCATCAATGGATAATAATAGCCATTATAAACTGGTGAACAAAAATAGATACAGAGGCAGAGCAGCATCAAACAGACTGTCAAATTACGGCAACAAGGACAGGGAGGGTTGGGGGTGGGTAATAGATCAATCAAAGGACTTTTATGCATGCATTTAAGCATAACCAATGGACACAAAACACTGGGGGGTAGGGGAGGCAGGGGGAAGGGCAGGGGAAAAAAAGAGAAATATGTACTAATCTTTGTAAAACTGTATGTAATTAATAAAAAAAGTTTTTTAATGTATTTTTAAAATATTAATATATATATATAGTTTGTAGAAAGATTTCTGGGCAAAGGCATCTTCCCACTAACAGTGTTTTAGCTTCCACCCTAACAGAACTCCTTTTACTTCGAAGACTTTATTGAATCTACACAAAGGCGTGTGGTTTCTGTGACTCCACACTGAAGACCTGACACTCAGACAGGTTCCGTGACGTTAGGCAGTGACGAAGAGGTAGAGCCGAGAGTCCCACGTCATCCCCTGAATCCAGTACCCAAAGACCATCCCCAAACATCTGGGAATGATGCCCTTACTTTGGGGCATCAGAACTGTGCACTAGCTTTTGCTAAACCGAATGCAATGCAGCTGGACTTAAGATCCTCATGCAAACCGTTAAGTGCTATGGAAAAATCAGTGAATAATGGTGTTCGTCACTTCGGCAAGCAGGCTGTTCAGTACGAAAGAAAGAACAAGATGGCCCCAAACTGCAGAGGTCAAGCACAACCTTGCGGTCCAGAATTAGATTTACAGTGTATTTTCTCTCATACAAAAATTATTCCTTTGAGGATCATTTGGGGAGTGCTTCATTTTTCGGTTCAAAGTATTTTTCTCAATTTAATTTATGCCCAACGATGAAAAACTGTCTATGGGGTAGGGTAATTTGTCAGAGAATAGATGGAGACAGGATTTCTGTCAGTCATTAAATAACTTACTTGCTGTTCATAGACTAATGTGGAGAGAAATTCCACAGTGTAATGGAGTATGCTCCAATTACATTTTCATCTCACAATTATATTAAGACTCTACTTTCTAAGATCCTTATAGAGTTTTGATAAAGTAACCCAAGTAGTTTGTCTTACAAACAAAAAAAAAAAAATCTTTCCGTCTCTGGTACAAGATAATTACTGTTCCGGTAACTGATCCAAAAGTTCTCCACACTCTGCCCCCAACCCCGGCAGTAGAGCATCAATACTAAATTATCTTCGTGTCCTTGCTTCAGCCGAAAAAAATACCTAGTTATTAGTTGTGGCTCGGCTTGGTTTTTCCCTGGATTTCTAACTCATTCCTGGGCAGAAGGATGCATTGTATTTTATGTTCGCAATGTGTCTTGTTTATTCTCATAACTCCAGTTAATGAAAAATAAAACTCAGTCCAGATTCTCCATGTCCTGTGGCTCTTTGTTCAGAACGAATGGATTTGGGACCCAAATCCATTGCAGCAGTGTGGGAGACCACCAATATATTCTAAAGTCAGCAGGTAGAGTAGAGGAAATAATGAAAGGCTGTAGACTCAGCCTTGAGTGTTAGCTTCCTCACTTCTAGTGAGTAAACTTCGGGAAATTATTTAACTGCATAGACACTTTGCTTCCTCAGCTATAGAGTGGGCTAATCCTTATAGGAGATTTGGAAGAACTGAAATAAGGTCAGGTGTGCAAAATATTTTCCATATGATAGTACCCAATAAATACGATGTATTCCTTCCTCCAGAGTCTGAGCTAACAGTACAACTTTCTGCTAGATTTTTAAAGAGAAGTTCATCCCATCTACCTAGATAGGTACCTCCATACTAGGAACCTATTTATGCATATTCATAGAAATACTAGAGGCCCGATGCACGAAATGTGTGCACAGGTGGGGGTCCCTAGGTCTGGCTGGCAATCAGGGCCGATCAGGGCGTTCCAGCTGGGGCCTGCCTGCCTCCTTCCTGCTGGCTGCCGGCTGCTGGCTGGGGCCTGCTGGACAGGGGGTGGGGTGGAGGCAGGAGAGGGACTGCAGGAGCTTGGCTGGCTGTGGGACGTTGGCTATGGGAGTGCACTGACCACCAGGGGGAAGCTCCTGCATTGAGTGTCTGCCCCTTGGTGGTCAGTGTGCATCGCTCTGGTTGTTCTGGCATTCTGGTCACTTAGGCTTTTATATATATAGATATAATATATGTAAATTGGTAGATTTCTGCTTCACACAGAATTTCTAAGTGTGTCCATTTCAAATGCAATGCAAAAGCCAACTCTTTCCCTCCACTTATAACAGTTCAACCTGCATAATGTTCTTCCATAACTCACATGAGCAAAGCTTCGGTGAATCATGGGTAGTCCTCCCTTTCACCTTCCTGGGCTTGGCACTGTCCTTTCCCACCATTAATCCTTGGCAAGAGTCCTTGAGGGACAGAGGGAGGCAAGCCTCTCAGGCAGAGATGTCTGTGTCCAACCTCAAACCCGTATCAACTCTGTGTTCAAAAGCAGTGCTTTCTCCAACGTACTGCATTTCTGGACATAAAATAAATATTTACTCTCATATAATGTCTTGTTAGGGATGTCTTGAATTTGGACTTATTTAATTGCTCTTTTCTTAGGTAAAGAATTCTGAGAGTTAGGTAGTAAAAATCTCCTTCACTCTAGACACCTCAGTGAAAAATGCCATGTTACATGCGAAGATTTGTCTGACTCTGTAGTTTCTATCACTCTCCATTTATTTCTTCTTCCTTCCTTTCCTCTTTATTTTTCCCCCTTTTATTCTCTGTCTTAAACATTTTCAGAGCTACTGCAATGTGCCAAGACCTTTGAAACACATGGGTAAATAGACTATTCATTTTTAAAAGGTTAATCACCCCAAGTCAGTTTCCAGGTATTTAAATGTTAATGATTTAGAAAGACGGGCAAATAACATATAGACTGTAAATCACTGTGTTTTTGATAGTATACAGGCAAAATGGTCATTGGTGGGGGGATAAAATCCTGCCTTTTCTGTCCCTGGTGTCTCAGGAAAACCTTACAAGTTGTAGAAAACCCAAGTGATGCTGTAAATAACTTATGTGGCTTCGTGTGATGTAACAGCTTCTACAGGGAACTTGTTTTCCAAGGATTTAAGAAGACGACCTTGTTCCTTTTCAACTCCACATCAATATGAAATCTATGATAGAAATCTGGCTTGGAAATGGAAAACTATGTGTAAACTTCTGTTTGAAAAGGTAGTCACAGATCAGATGACAAAAATGGGAAAAAATATATTTGCATTTGTAATTACCCAGGCAAGATTAATATTCCTCATATAGAAACATTCTCCTAAAATTACAGACTAGCCCTGGCCGGTGTGGCTCAGTTGGTTGAGTGTCCTCCTGAGCACCAAAAGGTTGCTGGTTTGATTCCCTATTAGGGCACATGCCAGGGTCTTAGGCTCCATCCCTGGTTGGGGCCATGCAGAAGACAGCCCATCCATACTATGTTGATGATTCCCTTTCTCTCTCCCTCTTCTTTCCTCTCTCTATAAAAGTTAATAAAAAATTTTTTTTGAAAAAATAGAGAATAAAAATAACAATAATTCTATGAGAAAGAAATATAATCGGGCAGTTCACAGAAAATAAATGCAAAATCCCATACATACGTGAAAAGATGTTTACCCTTGATCGTAACAGAAATGCACCTTAAAGCTATCATGGGATATTAATTCTCACCAATTTTTGTCATTTTGGCAAAAATCCAAATGACAACATTCTCCTTTGGCAATTCTGTAGAGAAATAGGTGTTGTCTCATGAACTGTTGGAGGAAGTGCAGAAATGTATGACCAGTAGGGAGGGGAACTTGGTAATATCTCACAAAATTACTTAGGTATTTAACATTGACCCAGTGACCCCACTTCTGAGTCTCTGTATCAAAGATGCGCAGGCAAAAATATTAAAAGAAATACGCAAAATACTATGTTTGTAGCGTTATTCATAATACTGTAACGGTTGGGGAGAATGTCCGTGAAGAATGGACTTTGCATACTAACATCTACCCACATAAAGCAGTCACAATACAAATATATACCTGTACATAAGGGAGGTATATACAGGTCACATCCAGGTCAAGGCACATCCATCATATACAGGATAATGCAGAAAGCACTGCTTTTAAACAAGGAGTTGAAACGGATTTGAGATTGGACACAGCCATCTGCTTGAGAAGGTCTGTCTCCCTTTGTCTGTCAAGGTCAGGTGGAGAAACATGTGACATATAAAATGTATTTTAAAGTGAAAAAAGCAAGGTAACAGGAAAGTTCATTAGTATATAAGAAAGGGAGGGATACACATAATTTGATATACAAGGTGGGGTAAAAGTAGGTCTACAGTTGTGAGAGTTTATTGTTGTATAATTATTTATTATTTTCCATATGAAAAACTATAAACCTACTTTTGTCCCACCCTGTATATTTTTTAAAAGCTACAGAAGGGCTCAGAGATTGAACCTATGAACCAGGAGGTCATAGTTCAATTCTAGGTCAGGGCACATGCCTGGGTTGTGGGCTCAATCCCTAGTGTGGGGCATGCAGGAGGCAGCTGATCAATGAGTCTCTCTCATCATTGATGTTTCTATCTCTCTCTCCCTCCCTCTCTGAAATCAGTAAAAATAATTTTTAAAAATTAAAAATAAAAAGCTACAGAAGGGAAGAGACAGGAAGAAGAGACAAGGATAAAATCTAGAATTTCTCTGGATTGAATAGGCCTTGTTTTTGATTCCGGAAACATATAATTGTCTTAATAATCATCAAGCAAAACCAGCTTTCAAAAAGGGCTTTCTAAAAGAGGTGTGAAAAATAAAGCAAATTAACCTGATGGTGTATTAAGTTGTTGACATAAGCACTGACAGAATTATTTCAAATATAGTGATTTAACTGTTCATCCCTGATAAGAAATACAAAGTTAATTCCAAAAAAATTCTTCAATACTTTTTGATAAAGATATTTTGTGGCATGTTGGTATTGTTGTTATGAGGCTGTTTGTTGCATATGGTAGGAAAAGTTAAATAGATAGATAGATAGATAGATAGATAGATAGATAGATAGATAGATAAGCAATGACACTGGGAAGCAGGAGTTTCAGCATAAGAGTAAGGAAGTAAAGATACACTCCTGAAGAAATTAAGCAAATACTTTGTAGTCCTAAATTAAAATGTATGATATATTTCACCTATAAAGTAATATATAACTTAGTTCTGTTTTTTGCAAAGAACTAGAAACAATGGTCAGCTCCATAGCTTTGAGGACTTTTGGTACAGAGCGTGGTTTCTAAGTACTGTTTTCCATTAAAAAAAACAACAACAGAAAAGTAGAAGAAAGGTTCTTAGTATAAGATGAAGTCTGATCATCTTATTGTACCAAAAAGCATGGGGACTCTCAAAGGTCACTAGGGTCGCAGCAAACAATCCCAGGAGCCAGCTTGAGTCCACTAGTCATAGACAGTGAGGTAATTGGGAGAATGATTTCAAAGGAATGAAATACGTCAAATACACTTACATCCATCCATGAAGTCATAATTATATTTAAGAAATAACACTTGGGTGTCTTTTGGGTGGTGTTAGAGAACTAATTAATTTATTTTTGATGACCAGTAAATAAAGAAAAGGAGTAAGCCTCTCCTGTGTAAACTGTAAACTGTACCTCAGAGTAATGAAGTAGTTGACAAGGAATGATTTCACTTTGTAGACTATTCCAGTGAATTAATGAAGCCAGAGTAAGGCACTATTAACAGTTTGTACCACTAGTGAAATGATACACCCAAGAAGTGATCATCAGTGGTTGTTAATGACAGAAAGAGACCCAATCAGACATTAAGAACCTCCCAGTGGATGTGCACACTACCTTTGAAGTTGTCTTGTCAAAAATAAATGAATAAAAATAATAAAAAGAAAAGATCTGCCCTAGCTGGTTTGGCTCCGTGGATAGAGCATCAGCCTGTCAACTGGAGGGTCCCAGGTTGTATTCCGGTTAAGGGCACACATCTGGGTTGTGGGCTCGATCCCCAGTGCGGGGATCAAAATCAAACCTAAGTCTGATCAAACTTTTGGACCTAACTTCCAACTTAGAGGAAATAGAGGCGATGTGCTCAGTGACACAGTGGAGATACAATCAATAAACTCTGGGAAACTCTGTAGAAGAAAGGATTTGGTTTCTTCAACAAATCAATTGGAGAAAGATACAAAGAGGTAGGAGGGAGAAGCAGAAAGGTAGAAAATGAGAGGGAGGGAAGGAGGGAGGGCTTGATAATGGTATTATGGTTATGATGGAATCATAGTCCTTCACTATTAGAGACGCAGGAAGATACTTACAGATGAAATAAAGTGGAGTCTGGAACTTGCTTCAAGTTCCCAGGGCAGGTGAAGGGGGTAGGAATATAAATGAGGCAAAATATTACTATGACCTAATATTTTTTGAAATTAAGTAATGGACACATGGGGATTCATTATACTATTCCTTCTACTTTTATATATTCTTGATCTTCTCCTTGTTTAAAGCAGTTTTTATAAAAATGTAGTCAGAGACTACGTGGCAACATTTATGAACCTGAGAATAGCAGTTATATGCTTAAACATCTCTGTGGTTTTCAGGTTGAATTCAAAGTTGTGTTAACATGGCACACAAGGCTTTCACAGTCAGGCCATGGTGTGTCTTCCCCTGAAATATCTCTTGTGTTTAGATCTGCCTGGGGAAATTCTGCTCAGTCTTCAAAGACCCGGCCCAAAGGCAGCCACTTTCCTGACTTCATGTCTGCCCTTGACTCAGGCATAATTAATGGCTTCCTCCTCTGTCTTTTCATCACATTCTGTACATTCAACATTTATTTCTCTACTTGATTATTTTAAAAATCCTTTTTGAATGCCTAATGTAATACAGACATTATGCCAGATACTAAGGTCATTGCAGTGACCTGGTACATTCTCTCACAACCTAGCCTTGCTGGAAAATCCATTAGAGCAGGATGAGTAATGCTGGAAGCGGTATGGGGAGCTGGGAAAAGCCAATCTAGTCTGGAGCAGGGACCTATCCTGGATCACCCTCACCCTACACTGCCACTAACTATAGAGTTGTGTGTTTCCATTGCCCCCACTCCACCTTGTAAACTCCTGAAGTTTATCTTAACATTTCATAAATATATTTTCTAAACTATATTTTTATTGATTTCAGAGAGGAAGGGAGAGGGAGAGCAAGATGGAAAACATCAATGATGAGAGAGAGTCATTGATTGGCTACCTCTTGCATGCCCCCTAGAGGGGGATCGAGCCCGAAACCCAGGTTCATGCCCTAACCAGGAATCGAACCATGACCTCTTGGTTCATAGGTCAACGCTCAACCACTAAGCCACGGCAGTTGGGCTATCTTAACATTTCTCTTTCTTTCTTTGTTTCTTTCTTTGTTTCTTTCTTTGTTTCTTTCTTTGTTTCTTTCTTTGTTTCTTTCTTTCTTTTTGTTTTTTTGTTTTGTTTTGTTTTGTTTTATTGCTTAACGTATTACAAAGAGTTTTAGATAGGTCTCCATTTTTTCTCCTTGACCTTCCCCCCTCCTCCCCTATCCCCCAGTGTCCTGTGTCCATTAATTATGCTTATATGCATGCATACAAGTCCTTCAGTTGATCTCTTAACTCCCCTGCAACCCTCCACAGCCTTCCAGCTGTAGTTTGACAGTCTGTTCAATGCTGTTCTGCCTCTGGATCTATTTACATTTTTTAACATTTCTTAATGATTTTGCGTTGTTTTCTCATCCTCACTGCAATTTTCAGAGTACTTATTATTATCCACATGTAATGATGATAAAACTAAGGTTCAAGGAATATCACTCCCACTTAGTAAATGGGGAAACATGGTCTCCTTGATGCCAGGTTCTCTTCCCTGTGGAGTAGACCTGAGCTGCCCCTGGGGAATGGACTTCAAAGTGAGACATTCCGAATAGGTCGCCTGACCCATGCAGATGTCAAGTGGTCAACTTTCATTGAGAAATAGGAACATCCTTGTCCTAAGAGCTACCCTCTCATTGGCTGGTTAGATGTTCTCTTCCCAAGAGGAAAGTCACTCTAGATAACCATAGTATCCAAAGGTCACTGGAGACCAGAGCGGCCAAAGGAGAGGAAATGAAGACCCAGGGCACTGGTTCTCAACCAGGGACAATGTTTCCCCCAGGGGACACTGGGCAATGTCTGGAGACATTTATGGTTGTCACGATTGGAGGGAGTATGCTACTGGTAGTTAATGGGTAGGGGTTCTGGATGCTTCTAACCATCCTGCAATTCCCAGCACAGTCTCCACAACACAAAAACATCCTGTTCACAATGTCATAGCGCTGAGATTGAGGTCCCTGTAGTAGGGAAATAGGCTGACCCACCCTTCTTCAGTATAACACATGGTTGAGGCTGGCGATTCAAGTCTCTCTTCCTCAAATATCTGGGAAGATGGAGTGAGACCAAGTTGCCATTTCTCTTCATTATTACATCCATTTCATGCAACCATTTGAGGCCATCTTCTTTTCCTCAGAAATACGGGTTTTAGAGAATAATTCATGTAATTGGAATGAACATTCAAGAAATCTGAGTGATAATCCCACCAGCTGGATATACTTATTTTAAGTTTTTCATGTTCTTGTCCAGTTCTTCAGGTCTTACAAAAAGGGTGGTAATGGAGTATTGATTGAGAACTGCAGCGCAGAGGCCAGAATACCTAACTTGACTTACTAGCTCTGTCCCCTTAGGCAAGTCACTTAATAATATAAATCAAAGTTTGTTCATCTGCAAATGAGATGCTAACCTCATGGGGCTATTATGAAAGTTCAATAGGATAATCAATGCAAAGTGCTTAATAAAATGGCTGGCAATAAAGACTCTATGTAAATGTTCGCTATTATTATTTTATGTCTGTTATCACAGTCATCCCCATTAAATATGCTTCTTGTTTGTTTTCCACCTAATTGAATATTATAAATGTTTTTCACATTATAAATTGTCATAATTAGAATGTTTACTCATTCATCTAAGCTATGGACACATTACTGTGTATTTAAACTGTGTTAGATATTAAGGCTGTCTCCAACTTTAATTTAAATACGCACACATCACACACACACACACATTAACACCTTTTTTTGTGCACCTTTTGCATTTTGGGGGCTATTCATCTTAAACATAGAAAAGATTCCCAGATGTTGATTATCAGATAGGAATGTACTTACACCTCTTTACAAATTGCTTCCAAAAAGAGATTTACTACATTTTAATTCGATCAGCAATGTAAGAAAATGGCCATTCCAGTGCACCTTTTGTTTTATCATTTCCGGTTGAAATAAAGGATGCACAGTGATATCTCATGGCTATTCCACTTAGCACTGTGATTACTACTCAGGCTAATCTTTTTAAAAATATATTTTTATTGATTTCAGAGAGGAAGGGAGCAGGAGAGAGAGAAACATCAATGATGAGAGAGTCAGAGAAACATCAGTGATGAGAGAGAGTCATTGATCAGTTGCCTCCTGCACACCTCCTACTGGGGATGGAGCCCACAACCCAGACATATGCCCTGACTGGGAATTGAGCGTGACCTCTGGTGCATAGTTGATGCTCAACCATGGAGCCACACTGGACAGGCCAGGCTAAACCTTTTAAATGTTTATTCATTGGGTGAATTTCCTCTTGTGTAATGTTCAGTGTTTGTGTCATTTTGTGTATCATTAGGATGTTCTTTTAAATTATTGGTAAGCATTGTTTATATATAAATCACGTTCATAGTCATTTAACTGATTACCCTGTTGTTACTGTCTCTCTTTTAAATCGTGGAATGGGGTTATTTCCCCTTCTACATGTTAAGGGCAGGTGCGTTCTGCTGTGTCCCTGCCTGTGACCACAGGGAAAAAGTATCAGAGCTGACTCTCATTTCTCATGTGTCTGTCACATCATTGCTGATCTGCTTTCAGAGTCTTTTCATCTGAGTTTGTTCTCTTACACAATCCAATCCCCTGAAATGGTACCAAGAACCCATGATCAGATGGTGCCACGACCGCTAAACCCTATGCTGGGCGTTATCATCAATCCAGGCATCTGAAAAAGTTCTCATGTCCAGGTTCCTCGTGTCAGGGGACACTGTGCACCCTTCACTCCCAGGAGAGCTTTAGTTTGATGCCCACCGGTGTCTTTCTTTTGTCTGGCACAGATCCCAACAGGGCACCAATTTTCTTTCATTTTTGTTTCTCAGCTTCTGCGGCAAAGTTTAGCGCCATAAAATATGTGACATGACTCCGTGATGAAGCAGCAGCTTCCTGCTGAAACTTCAGAGCAAGAGGCCCTTTTCTTTTTTTTTTTTAAGGAAGAAAGAAAGCCATTGAGCTACCAGCTGCTCTCCTAAAAAGATGTGGCAGCATTAGACACATGGATATTCTTTAGTTGTTCCCCGGCTGTAATGAAAGGGAATTTTTTTTAAGTCTCAGTTGCATGTGGCTCCAGCAGGAACTGGCCACAAGAAAGACATATTAGCCTTGGGATGGATAAACTGAATCTAGGTGCCATACTGTCTTTACTTCTGGATTTTTCTTCTTAAGTTACAGAAAGACATATTTTTAAAAAGTTGAAAATGGTATTTTTGGAAAGTTACATGGCATTGCCTGGCTTGTGTGGCTCAGTGATGGAACATTGATCTATGAACCAGGAGGTCACGGTTTAATTCCCAGTCGAGGGTATATGACCTGTTGCAGGCTCAATCCCCAGTAGGGGGCATGCAGGAGGCAGCCAATCAATGATTCTCTCTCCTCATTGATGTTTCTATTCCTCTCTTCCTCTCCCTTCCTCTCTGTCATAGCAATAAAAAATATTAAAAGTACATGACATTTAATGGTGCTTAATTCTCCTGCCTAATGCCAGTAAATGCCACCCAGGGGAAGTGTTGTCCGGATAAGGCAAACAAAACCTCACTGGGTCACACCCTCTCCCCATTCCCTGGCTTTCAGTAATGTTACCCAATAAGAACGCTCCCTAATTTGGATGCAGAAGTGTCCTGAGGACAGGATTGATGCTAGGGTGAGTCCTTAAGACTGAAGACAAATGGAATCCTTTCTACAGAGGGCATATAAGTAGGACTGATTCATTTGCACAGAAAAGAGCATTATTTTGCATTTACATAGTCAACACATGAAATCCCAAGGTGTCATCACCTGGTTTACAAGCACCTCATATAAATGGTAGTTCACTCTCCCTCACCAGTCTCTTTGAAACTCCATCTATGGCGCTTGGAGAACAGGAAGAAGAATGGAGAGATGATTGCCCAGGCAGCTTTTCTTCACTTTTCTTTCCAAACAGATGAGCACTTCCAGGATCTAGCACAACATATTGGGACAATTACAATAATGAGGGAGGGGAAGAGGGACGGACCCCAGAGAAGTCAGCCATACTCCGGGAATCATCCCGGCCTTATTCCTGTCTGCCCCTCCCCTACATGCGCTCACTTACTGACGACTGTGATTTCTGTTTCCTGAAAATTATCTCTCCAATCCTTACCCCTTCCAAAGATGCTTACCTGGCTTTCACAAATTGGCTACCTGGTTGTCTCTCTTCTGGCTCCATGCCCCTTTAAACCTTTCGCTCCGGGCACTGGGGTAATGGTTCTAAAAAGGCAAATATAAACATTTCTTTTTATCAGGATTCTTACTCTGCAAAGTAGAGCGTGTGCTTTACCTTCTGCCTGGAATAAAACCCTGGTCTTACTCTGTCAAGGAGAGGAAGTTGTCCAGAGGCCATTTAGAAATCAAACCATGTCTCAGGTACATACTGAACCTGATCCTACTCCTTAAAAGCATCTTCTTCCCAATAAATTCAATTTTAAAAAAGCTTCACCTTCCCCTTCACGTCAAATGACCCCGATCCATTTGGGGTGCTGTGGTCTAGCATGGGTTGTTTCTCAAGCCAAGACCCACTTGATTCATTCATTTTTCTCAGTACTAGTAAGTGAAGGACTATTTATCCATCTGCCTTTCAGCTTCCAAACTTTTTTCTTGATATTTTTTATTCATTTATTTTCCAATTACAGTTGACAGCTTCCAAAATTTTGTAACTGTTTCCCCCTCTTTTATTCTTCGTTTTTGTATGCCTTTTAAAGAAATCCTATATTGTTGTTTTAATGGGGTTTGCAGATGAAGAGAAAATATATGTGCGCCTCCCTCCAATCTGCCATCTTTATCAGGAATCCACCTATAACATTTTCTCTTTTATGTAAATGCAATAAACTAGTCACAATCCCACAAATACAATACATATAGTATTTGTGTGAAAATAGGAAAGGGATATTATCAAGATTTTTAAAGAATGTGGTGAATCACAGTACCATGCAGAAATGAAATGGCCAGAGATCATATTGTATTTTAATGTGCAACTTTGGAGCACAACCCTAAAAAAGATCATCCATTTTTATGCCACCAAAGCAGTAAGAGCACCCTGACAAAAGTTCAAATAAAACCTTAAAGAGTCACCCATAGTGTGACATGGAAAGTGAGGCTGTTTCTGATTTCTTTGAAGTTGGTTTCATGTCAATAGTCATCCTAACTGTTGTTCTAATGGTTGCGGAATGTCCTATTGCATCGCTCTGCCAGAATTTAGATTCATTTCCAGCTGTTTCCCCGGCATCAATAAAACATGATGCCTAACCTTGTGCTGCCGCTGTGGGCGATCTCCCAATTCTACCATATGTCCTGCAGCATTGGGCGTTATCATGTTAAGACAATGGTTGTCTAGCAGGGATAACTTTATTTTTAGCTATCATTTTCATATATCATTTTTAAATTTTATTAATGCCTTTAAATACTTTATTTCCAGTGTTGACTGTAACATTGAGTTATCTATCCTGGAAAATGTTGCTATCTCCTCTCTTCTTGCCACTCAGTTATTACTTTTCTAACCCATTGGAATGGACTCTCCCTTCCTTGGGCAGTCACCCACAGCATGCCGCAGGGACACCGAGAAGGAGGGGATCTGGCCTTTTCTCTTCATGAGTTCATAAGCTACTGGGGTACAGGCTGAAATGAGCTCAAAGAGAATGGTGTTGTCATGGGGGGACCATGGGCTGAGGACACCATGTGCCTATTTGGGAAAGGAGTGGAGGGGCATTCTAGTAGGTGGAACAGGAGAATAAAAGAGAGGGAGGCATATATTTTAAAAATATAAGAAACTGCCCTGGCTGGTGTGGCTCAGTTGGTTGGATGTTGTCCCATACACCCAAAGGTTGCTGGTTTGATTCTCAATCCTCAATCCCTGATCCCTGGTAGGGTGTGTGCAGCAGGCAGCTGATCAATGTCTTGCTCTCACATCAATGTTTCTCTCTCTCCTTCTCCCTTGCTCTCTCTCTAAAAATCAGTAAGACATTTTTTTAAAAATATAAGAAATCGATATACTCTCTCATTCCCTACATTTGTTGCAAGAAGCTTTTCTCATATTTGCCTTTAAAAATTATTTAATATTTTAAATGCATCTATGTAGACAAATCTGTGGATTATATTTTGGGGATGTCACTGTTCCTCTAAAAATGACTCCAGCAGGATGCGGGTCATCATGGTTGACAAAGGCATAGTAAAGCTGCCGCAGTCAACGCATCTCCTGAGGGGCAGTTATGCAAACGTGTTTTTTGTTGTGTGTTTTTTTAACCATAAGCAATCGATAAAGAAGTATTTGATTAAGACAACACTGCATTCAAACTGTATTCTCAAAGTGCCTCTCCGGATGGCTCTGGCTGTCATGTGTTATAATGGCAGTCAGCATCGCTGCTCATTATTCTCAGCAAAGAGTGTAGTCATTTGGCTCCTAATGAAAGACATGAGATGGGTCTGCAGGGACTGGGTCTGGCTCCGTTCCTGATGGAGAAATACTTTTAATACGCAGGACTTGGTGAAATGCAGCCGTCTTTTCTACATCTTCCTGCACTTAGACATGCAGAGAGTCCCATTTCTACCGCAAGCCCCTGAGGGCTTGGTTATTGTTTGAACAACACGTCTTCATTAAAATATATGTGCATGAAATGGGTGTCCAGGGTACGGTTTCCCCCCTGGAGTTTATAGCCTGTCTGGGGTGACACTGATACTTCGAAGATCAGTTACTACTGGCCTGTCCGTTGCTCACTAGATTGTCAGCTCTTTGCGGGCAGGGATTGTGGTTGTTCATCCTGCTATACACAGTCCTTCACATATAACAGGAGCTCGGGAAGCTCAAGGGATGTATGTGCCTTAACTGTTGAAAGGAGACATGCATGAATAGGATGTGTGCGTGTTACAGCTCTCATCCTTCTGCTTTGTGTGAGTGGTGGCGAGGGGTGTGAGCATCTGGGGGACAGAGAGAGGGTTACCAGCTGGGGAGGATGAAAACAGATTGCTGGCCTGGCCGGTGTGACTCAGTGGTTGAGCACTGACCCATGAACCAGGAGGTCACGTTTTGATTCCTGCTCAGGGCACAGGCCTGGATTGCAGCTCAATACCCACTGTGGGGCGTGCAGGAGGCAGCCAGTCAATGATTCTCTCTCATCATTGATGTTTCTATCTCTCTCTCCCTCTCCCTTCCTCTCTGAAATTAATAAAAGTATATTTAAAGCAAAAACAGACTGCTGGAGGAGCCCGTCTGTGGGCTTAGGCTATGTTAAGACCGGGACATCCAGAGCTGGGAAGAAGGGCAGTTAAGGCAGCAGAGACGAAAGCACGATGGGAAGTTACGGCATTGAATTCCAGCAATGGTGACCACCTCAGACGGTTGTATTGTAGGTGTATGGAGGAGAAAGGAGGAGAATCAGGGGGGAAATACGTTCAGAAGGGCTAGCAATAAAGCTAAGGGATGTTAGAATACTCTCAGTATGTAATGGAAAACGATGCTCATTACATAAATAAATAACCGGAAACCATACCCATTAAACTCATATATACATAACTGGGGGCTGTCAACATTGGATTTACCCATATGAGAGATCATTCTGATGATGGGCTTGGGAAAATAAGACAGAAACCTGGGGAAGGGGAAGCCAATTACAAGGTGTCCCGGTAATATATGTGCAGTGATGTATGTGAGGCTAAAAATGAATTCATGGAACTATAGGTTTTATGCATTCATTAGGCAAATAATGGAGGGCCCACTATGTTC
This sequence comes from Murina feae, assembly GCA_004026665.1. NCBI lineage: Eukaryota > Metazoa > Chordata > Mammalia > Chiroptera > Vespertilionidae > Murina > Murina feae. The sequence continues at coordinate 30,161 of PVJC01002155.1, read as the reverse complement.
TGTGATGGAGGGCCTACTATGTGCTGTGCCCATGGTATATGTTGAAGATATAATTCTAACAGACAGATTTTTCTGCCTGCATGAGAACAGTTGCAAACTGCATTAAGGACAGTAAAGTCTGACCCAGCTTAGGGGTTGAAGAAAGAAATTAATAAGAACTGGGTATCTGACTCAACACCTGATGGATGAATGTGCTCTTTTGATAAAGACAGTTGACAGAGGGTGAGGGTCGCAGAGGAGGATACTGGGCATAGGGGAAGGCTGTGCAGAAGCCTTCTCTCAGTGGGGATCACAGGGCATTCTGTGAACTATACACCATGTCCCGGGTGACTGAAGGCACTGGTGAAAGGGGTACTTGCTGAAGTTGACTCCAGGGCCTGGCCCGATCCAGTGTGGCCAACTATGAGGCATTAAATGGCTTCATGAAAGCAAAGAGGGTGACACCCAGAAGGTTATATTGAGAAGATTGTTATGGCTTGTTTTTTGTTTTGTTTTGTTTTCTGGAAAGTGTATTGAAAAGAGCAAGAAATAGTGTGGAGACGTCAGCGAGGTGGCCGCTAATGGCAACAGGAGGTGACTGGAGCAGTGGAAGCATTCCACAGTGACTCAGGAGGCAGGAGGCCCATGAGGGCTGAGAGTGACTAGTAGTGCCATCAACTGTCATAGGGAGTTCCATGGGGTCCCACAGTGGACCAGAATTTGGCTGGTGGTATGGGAAAGAAAATGAATTTGATCTTGGACATGGCACTTTTGAGATAGATTTGAGATATTGAATAGACCAAAGCATAAATAAATGCAGATTTCAAGGTTATGTATAAATTTTAGTCATTGAGTTAAAGTCATCCAAGTCCTCAGTGCTATCTCTTCTCCGGGAAATTAGGGAAGGCATAGCATGTATGCAGTGATGTATGAACCTACAGTCCAGGGGAGTCCAAAGGAGAGTGGACCCTGTGGGGTGAGTGGGGGGCTGCTGCGTATTTTCTAGACTCCTCCGGCACTGCGAACCTTTCATAAGCAGGCTCACTCTCTCATTCTAAGGAAGACTGCAATGGTGGCATTCTCCCAAGGCCACACAGAGAGGAGTTCCATTGTGAGCATTTAAACCAAGGCTATCCTTTTTCTTATATATCCTGTTTAATACTCTAGGACATAAGATCTCAGGAGACCAGAAGCTGATGGACTTACACACAATTCCGCTCTAAATGCAGAATGCAGCTTGTAATGAGTATATCTCCTATGGTAGTGTTATAGACTGATGTTGGTGTTCCTCCAAAACTCACATGTTGAAACCCTACTCATCCACCCCCATCTGCATATTATTTATTAGGAGCTGGGGCTTTGGGGAGATAACTAGGGTTAGATGGGCTCAGGAGGGTAGAGCCCTCATGAATGGGGTTAGTGCCCTTATAAGTGCCATGAAAAAGCTTGCTTCCTCTCTCTGCTCTTTGCCATGTGAGGATCCAGCCAGAAATCAGCAGTCTGCCATCCAGAAGGAAGAAGCACCCAACAGCTGCTGCTCGTTGCTTGCTGTTGGACAAAAAGGACCTGCTATGGGCACCTTGGTTATAAGACTATTGTAGCTTCATCCATTCCTGGAAAAAGTGCTAATTGCTGATAGTATTTGACTAGTATATGAAGTGCTATTTGAATCATAAAATCACTTAGTGTTTGGAAGACGGTGCAAATGGCTCTTAGCTTCTATGTGCATGCATTTTGTTCCCGGTGTTCGTTTGCTCTCTTATTGGTTCTCATTGGTTTGGGGAAGTGCACTGCGGAAGCCACGCTCCCTCTCCTCTTCCTGTCTCTAGGGTTCCATCCTGAGCCCTGGCTCAACTCCATGTGTCTTCACGTGATCAGGAGAGACTGTACGCCAGAGCAGTCCTCCTGGGTCCCACCTGGGAAGGCATGTGAGTCAGTAGCAATGGCGGAGCTTACTGACTGCACATCTCCCTACAGTCCTCTGGGTGTAGACTTCTGACTGTTAGAGTTTTTAAGAGAGTGACATTATAAATTTTTAAAATATTTTTCCTACATTAATTATTTTTATGAGTCTGTGTGTCAGGACATTGAAAGACACCCCTTTCACAAGGGGTGAGGCGAGGAAGGTAAACGCCAATAAAAAAGAAGGGAACCCATTAATGGCACATACATAAACATTTCATATAAATAAATAAGGAAAGGAAAACGAACACCAAGACCCCAATAGAAAAGTAAAGGACATGAACAAAAGAGTTCACATAAAAGGAATTAGAAATGGCTAACTGACACATACGTGGTACAGGTCGGGGGGATTTTCAACCTTTCTAATAAAAATAAAAAAGGAGGTGATTGCAAAAATGAGAGGCAATTTTTTTTACCCATCCAATTAACACATTAAAAATTTAAAAGACAGAAGGGAAGAGAAAATGATGACTGAGAAGAGTTTGGCTTAACTTACTTTCCTGCATTTCTCTAGGGAGAGTTAATTAGCACAATCCTTTAGGAACATTTCCACAAAATGAATCATGGGCCTTTAAAACATTCCTACCTTTTGACCCATTAATTCTACTTGCAGGCTTCAAATGAAAATCAAATAATCCTGGAAAACACAAGAAGTTCATGCGAAATCCCTTGATTGAAATCCTACTTATGATAGCAATACACTGAAAAATAATTTCCGTGTCCAAGGGACTAAAGTTGTATCTATGAGAAGTATTTTAAAACAAGTTTTTGTTACTGGTAAATTCAAAGTAAAAACTTTTATAATCAAAACTTCATTGAAATACACACGTAAGGAAAGTACCAGAATTATAAAACCACTTTATAAAACTTAAGGTCATGAGTGATGTTACTTGTTTTTTATTTTCTTCTTTTCCCAATCTATATTAATGTAATAATTAGGAGGAAACTATTTAAAACAACCATGTGGAATTGATTATGAAGGCATTTTATGGTAACTCACTGATGAGACCCCAGATGAGGAGACTTAGCTGTATTTTCAGTAGCTTAGGGTAAAGCGAAAGACTTGGATGGTGCCATCCAGTCCTACCCACAGAGGTAACCCTGGACCTGGGAATCATCTGTAATATGGCAGCACCAAGCAGGTCTCTGAATTCCTCCCTGTACCAGCGGGAGACAAGCAAAGTCATTTTGGAGGAAACGAGATTCATATTGAGTCACAATCATTGCCAAAGCAAATTGCATCAGAATTGTAGCTGATGAAAGTTTTATACTCCAAAAACCAGATTTTGAGTGATTGGAGAGAAAAGGAATTCTCTGCAATTAGCCTATCTGCCTTTGTCTGAAGGGATGGATGTTAACTCCCTGAGAGCACAACCCTTGCCTGTCTGGTCCACTTTTGTCATATCCAATGTTGGGCATCAAAGCTCAAGAAATACAAGGTGGATGGACACATGAACTCAATCCAGACCCCAGGAGCCTTCTGGAGTTTTCTCTAGCCGAAGCTCCACATCCAATCCATCTTTCTGTTCTTTCTTAAAATGAATGTTCAGTCATTCCTTTCTCTCCTCTTCTCTCCTCCTCCTCACCTCTTCTCTCCTCCCAGGCCACTCTCTCTATTATTTGGAGGACCTTAAGAGCCATCTGTGTACTCTCCCATCTGCCACCCTCTTTCTCTGCATTCTCCACCAATCAGCCAGATTATTGACGTGAAAAGCCCAATCAGATCAAGTGTTTCTGTTGCTTAAATTCAATTTTCCAACTGTTCCACCTTCTATCATGTTCCTTATCACCTGTGTTCATCGATACTTCCTATTTCTTTCCTCCCAGTTTTTAACACATGCCCCTTATTTATCACATTAATTTTCCAGGTCCCCTAAGTTTCTTTAATAACCAACCTCCTTCCCGCCTCAAGGACTGTTCCCTCTGCCCAGAAGGCACTTCCTCCCATTTGGGTTTCAGTTTAAATAACGTGTCTTCAAAGACACCTTTCTTGTCTGTAATTAAAGAAGATGCCTTTATTTTTTTCCAAATATCTCTCACTTTTTCTTGTATACACTAATGATTATATGTATATGTATATGTATATGTGTATATGTGTGTGTGTGTGTGTATATCTCCTATATAATAAAAGCTTAATATGCTAAGTGTCCCATCATCCAGTGGGCCGTTCTACCAATCAAACTGTAATATGCTAATGATATGCTAAGGCCACTCAACCACTTGCTATGACATGCACTGACCCCCAGGGGGCAGATGCTCCAACCAGTAGGTTAGCTTGCTATTGAGGTCCAGCCAATCAGGACTGAGCAAGATGGGCCAGAGATGCCCTGGAGCCTTCCCACAGTCCCTCCCTGGCTGGACAACCTCCTGTGTCCCTCCCCGGCCCTGATCATGCACTGGTGGGGTCCCTCGGTCTGGCCTGTACCCTCTCACAATCCAAGATCCCTCAGGGGATGTCGGAGAGCCGGTTTCGGCCCGATCCTGTATGCTAGGACAAAGGATTGCACTGGTGCACAAATTCATGTACAGATAGGAAAACCAGATACATATCAATCCTTTCCATCTGTTTCTCCCACTCGAGCAGCACCATGTACGGGGATGGGTATCAGTCTTGTCTACCACTGGATCCCAGAGTGTTGGTGCAGAGCTATACGGCAAAGGCAGTTCACGCCTGTTTGCTGAAGGCATAAATGAGTCCCCAAAGAGAGAAGTGATCGAGAACACAGGCCCATCAATGAGGGAGGAATGGGTGGACCAACATATCGTTTGGAAGCAGATAAGAAAATGATACCAACAGTCAAGGCAGCCCTGGACTATCCATAATAGTCCATCCTGGCCAGCATTCGCCATTGCCCTTGGAAGAAGTGAATGGCGGGGCTTTGCTATGAGGGCTGCAAATCCCCATGAGAGATGATGTGCTCCTCCCCACCTTTTATAAACGTTATGTAATCCATGAACGTGAATTCTCTCCCTTGTTATAACATCTGTCAAGATACTACACCCTTTGTGTTTAGTAATTCTCACCAATTTTTGTTTGTCTGTTTGTTGGCATAGTATCTGGAGTTTTAAGGAGACTGTTGCACAAAGAGGCATCAGAGACTGAGGCCCGGGTACCCAGAGAGAACAGATCTGCTGAGAACGCCCCCTTGGCAGATTGGATCTGAGCAGACCCTATTTACCTGTAGGGAGGGTGCAAGGCTATCTCTTAAGAGACCACAGATGGCAGAGGACACACACTTTGGGACTTTGCACCGCACATTTTGGGAAAGCAATTATAAAGGGATTTAAGTAGACGGCTGAAATGGAGAGGTTAAGTCTCCATCCCTTCTGTAGTGCATTAAGTGATAAAATGAGAAAGCTCTGGAACATCAAACTAAACTCAGCTGGCAAATTGTTTTTGGAAAGAGATGGGCTTGTGCATTTGGATCCCTGTCAGCTGTGTAAACACCCCATTATCTGGCTGGTTATCTCCTGGTTCTGTAAACCCCACACAGGCTCTCTGTGCTGTACCTGCCTCAGGCACAGAGCCCCCTGAAAATACCGCCTGTCCTAGATGCCCTTCTGGGTGGCCTCAGCATAGCTGTCTCCACATCAGAGTTGCTCGCTTTGGGTCGCAATGACCACTTTTGGTGGGTAGCCAGCCCTCTGAAGCACTTTCTTTCCAAAAGAAAGAAGGGTTGGTTGACACCCCTGACTGAATGGCAGCCTGCAGAAAAGATGGTCTGCTGGCTGAACAATCATTCTGTTTGCTTTTGAGGTTCCTCCAATTATGTTAATTCGGAAACTGTATCTATTAATTGCCCAATTAGACATCTGGTAATCATGCTTCTACAGAAATATCCCGAATCCTGGTAGCAAGGGCTGGGTGCACTATTTTATTGTATCACAAATAAAAATCCAATTTAGATTTAATAAAAACTAATTCCAGCTAATTTAATACCAATTGATCATTAACGGGGTGCATTTTGTGGTTTATCATGAATATAAGAAAGGGATATAATTAACTGGAAATGGCATCTGCAAGGTTATAATTAAATTCTTGGTAACTTTTAACTTTCAGCAAATGTTTCACTTAATTAACATTTCAGGGGATGACTTATAATATGACTTATTAAACACCAATGGCAGAGTCCTGGACCAACTTATCAGTGGAGTAATAGGTCCTCGTATTTACAAAGTGTCCCCTCTTTCTAACGATGTAAATATCTTTTTTGCAAAGTAAATAAGATATCTACATACTCTTTTCGGAAAAATTAATAATCAATTATGAACTAAAGTGATTGGGGGTTTTTAAACATTGTGGTGGTAGTATTCTATTCACACGTATTTCATATTTATTCGGTGGAAACCCAGACAGTCAGATGGAATAACAAGAGAGTAATACTCTCTTGGCCTGAGTTGTGTCTCCATTAGACTCTAGGAGGCAGTTGCATCCCAGCTCTTTGCATATAGCAACCAGACAATCATCACTTGCTACAAGGACAGAGACAGAGCTACTATGAGGAGGGTGGGGATGGGAAGGCAACAGGGTCCATGATGTCCAAGCCATCTCAGTTCATGTTCAAATTTCCCTTCCTTCTAAAGTTGGCTGCGATAAACACCAGATTTCATGGGCTTACTGTTTGTATGAACACATCAAATGTGAGGCTTAAATAGGATATTGCATATAGAGGACCTGGTGGGGTAAACACTCAACACGTGTTGGCCATAACCTTCCCCGCTGGCATTTATCACAAGTGTAATTTCACGTTGGTTTGAGTGATGATCTGATGATTGTCCCTCTTCCTCCACAGATCAGCAGCCTTAGGACTGGAATCGGTTTTGCCCAGCAGTGTATCTCCAGCTCATAGAAACAAAAACAACCCCAGCGTTGGCCTTCCATGGATGTTCGTTTAACGAGTGAACGGATGAATGGCGTCATGATCGTTACTCAGAATGCCCACTGTAGTGGCCTTTCCCACTCTATTGCTTCAGTGGGAGAAAAGAAAACCAGAATCCCAGTTGGGGTGGGTTGCTCATGAAGTCACCTGATGCTTGGAAACAATTGCGGCCGTTTGTTCTCCAGGGCAAAACAGATCTCCCCAGGGCGCAAGCCAGGGCTTCTGCCGGTAGCTCCAACAGGCCTCTGGTGCCTGTGAAGGTGTGATCACCATGCACTCTGTGCTCCCAGAATGGCCATGGGAGCTCCTGGGAGCACCATTTCCCCGCAAATACCTCCGTGTGCTCTCATGCGCAGCTGGTCCTGCAGGGGCTGTCTCATTTGCATCTGAAGGTATCAGATTTTGCTGAGCAAGTCTTCCATCCCAAACATCTTTTGAGATCTGAGCTCAGCACCATTTTAACGTGATGCTTCTCGCTCTCTCTGAGGCCCGTTCCAGGAAGGTGAGCTATATTTAACTTGCTATTGTAATGTTTTGGCTTATTGATTTTTTTTTTTAACTTGGCACCAAACATCCAAAAGGCTGTTTAAAAAAACCAGTAAGGGAAATAAACAAAAGGGAAATAGACAAGAAGGGGGCGGGGAATGCACCCAGTTGCAGCTTTTATCACTGTCCACTGTGCAAGGCATTTCCAAGGGTGTATACCCCAAAATGCATCAGAGTAAGGGCTCTCTCTGTAACGGCCTGTTCAAGTGGAGCTGGAAGTTTAAGGCTGGACACACCACCAAAGGTCAGCGATGTGAGTCTGTTGTATATTGTCAGTGCTTGGCTGACTCCTGAAGGTAGAAAACACACTCAGGTGAGACTTCGTGCAAGTAAGAATTCTCTTCTGCCATTAGTTCTGGGAGCCTCTGAAGTTCGACAGCCAGATTCATTATGGGAATCTTGAGGTTTATAGTATTACCACAAATTCAAAGGCACTCTTTACACAGTTGCCTTTGAGGGTTGTAGGATCAAGTTGGTTCATCGATTAGATTTTGTCTTTTTGAGCAGAGTGCAGAAAGCCTTGGGAGGGTTTTTTTTTTAACCCAGTCGGAGGTACAAAATAGTCATCTCAAGCTAAGCCCAAATAATCAATACTTATCACTGGAAAGGAAGCTGGGGCCACAGTAAAATTTATCCATCAATCTATGCATCCATCGATCCATGCATCCATCCATCCATGCACCCATTCATGGGTTCATCCATATGTCCGTGCACCCACCCATGCATGCATGCATGCATCCATCCATCCATCCATTCATCCAACAGTAGTGGGACACTGTTCTAGGCACAAGGATTAATAAAATGATAGAATTATATCATTTAATATCTCTCCATTTCCTAAACCTGTCATGCTCCTCTACCCCCTTCATACTTTTGCTGTTGCTATTAGTAACCCTGGAATATCCTTTCCTACTAGGAACATTTCTTCTCTTTGATAAAATTCCAATCCAAAGGTACCATCATCTGAGAAATGTTTCTCAAATGTCTGAGCCTGAATCAATAGTTTGTGTCTATTTATTCACTTGGAACTTGATGCATATATTCACTAGCTCGTGTCACATTTTCTCTTAGTCACTTAAAGTGATTATAGCAATTCTAAATAGACTTCATTTGGTAAATACTCACTATGACTAGGTACTTTGCCATCAATTTCACATCTATTATACATCTCCTCACAGTAACACTAGGCAGAAGCTACTGTTATCACCCTTATTTTATGAAAGAAAATGAGGTATGGAGAAGTCATTTAGGAGCTGCTATAACTTGGCAGTGAGCTCTCCTTGGAAGATATGGAGGGAGACTGTGTACCACAAAGTTCAGTTAATGCCTATCCCTGAGGCACAAATAGTTACTGCAAAAAAAGTATTGAATGAATCTGGGAGTAAAAGAATACATGCAGTTCAGAAATTCTAGGTGGCCTCACCTTCCTAAATAACTGGACCAAATTCTGAGAATCACAGGATGGCACAAGGTTAAAGTGGTTCCCATTTGACCACCAACATTTGTAATTGAGGTGTAGAGTAGCTATGGACTCAAGGATTGTCACTGGAGGCCGAATATGTATCAGGCACCTCCATATGCACTTTGCATAGATTATTTCATTTAAGAACTACATCCCCCAATTAGGAATTCGTGGTTCCATTTCACAGGCACAGAAGCACTGAGGCTTAGAGAGGTTAGGAGGCTAACCCGAGGTCACCGAGATCGGTGTTCAGAGCCATGCAGGCTTCCTCCAGAGCCCTCAAACCTTAACTGGCATCATGAGTCTCTGTCAACAAAGACAAGGGAGGTGATATAAATCAGGGGGTGGGGGGAGGCAGATGCAGAGAAAGCAGGACAGGGACATCGATTCCTGAATATTGTCAATACCTGGGTCACTCCATCCTCCTTTTCAAGGCTCATTGTTTCTGATAATATCTATTCAAAGTGCCTTGACATGTTCGGCAAGTGAATAATAGATCTCTGAGAAAAGGCTGAACCATTGCTCATGACAATTTATATACATTATCCTATATAATAAAGATGTAATATGCAAATTAAACCTCATGGCCTCACAAGATGGCAGGGGGCTTAGTGAGGGATGACCAAATGACTGAACAAGCAGGCTGTGTGGGGTGACCAGGCCAGCAGGGGGGGCAGTTAGGGGTGATCAGGCAGGCAGGTGAGCAATTAGGAGCCAATGGTCCAGGATTGTGAAAGGGATGTCCTGGATTAGAGAGGATGTAGGCTGGGCTGAGGGGACCGCCCTCCCCCACATGAATTTCATGCACTGGGCCTCTAGTACAATATAAGAATTGAATGTTTATTGGAACTTTTAGACTTAAAACAAGGATTCTTGATTGCATAGCTATGGTGGCATGACTGACCATGATATCCCTTTCATCTCTATAGGATGTGGTCTGTTTAGGTTTGTGAATGTATCCATATATCCCCTGGCCTTGGCATTCAACAAAGCCCTGCTACTGCAATTATTTCTTGTCCTGGAATACCCTACCAAAAGTTTGGCAAGGCTGTGAATATAGATGGTGTATCATCATCCTGCAATCACTTACAGTTGTTTATCTGTTCCCACAACAACCTGGAAATTCCTTTCTCAGAGATCACAAATGACCCTTTGGTCCCCAAAGCCAATGGCCTCTTCTCGGCCATGGTTTTCCTGAAACTGCTGACCATTTGATAGCACCATTCACTTACCACTCTCTCCATGAAGCTGTCTGCTGCCTGAGCTCCTATCTTTGGTTACTAGGTGCCTTTCAACTTTACTATTTCTTTACAGTTTCACTATGTAGCTGGCAAAGATCTCCATTTTATCTAGTCTCCAGGACCATCTTCTCTATTGTTATCTCAAATAATGGTTCAGAGCCTCTTCCTGTGATGTAATGGGGAAACCACAAGTTATTCTAAAGATGTAAAACCCCATTATTCTAAAGATGTTGACCATCCATTTGAGAAACCCTACTTTAAGATTAAAAGCCACAGAGCCAATGTCAAAAGCTCATGTTGAAATAGCTCTACATAGAAACGAAACATCCACTAAGTTTTTCAAAGTAGGTGCAGGGCAACTTCATTTCTAGTCACCAGACTCTTGGACCTGTGATTTATCTGGGTTTCCACCTGTGGAGTCTGACAAACTGCATTTCAACACACACAGACTCGTGAGACTGAGACATAGACAGGAAGTGAGATGCAAAGAAAATGGGAGTCCTATGTACATATATAAAGTCAGCATCCTTTCAGACTGTTTGCTAAACAATAGAGGGGGTGGATGTTTACTATGACACCTATAAATGATAGACAATCGTACAAAAGAGTAAAGAAACAAAAGTGACATTCTGAAGAGGTCCATCTACTCTTTGAGTTTGCAAGGATTGTCTGGGGCAGAGCAGGAAGACACACACACACGCACATGCACACACATTCACAGGGCTTCCCCCACAACCACACCACCTGCTGCAATTCTGGTTGAACTGACATAAAAACACAGTTAAAAATATCTGCACTTACGCTATGGCTGTTCATAAATGTTTGCTAAATGGAGGTAGCTTTCAGATTCTCCTCTAGGAGTCCGGGGTTGCAGGTAGAATGGAGAGTCAAGCCTACGCTTGACTGAGGCATCTGTCACAGAACTACCCATGATATTAGAATTGTGTCAAAGGATTTCAGTTTTAGAAATAGAGGGTGGGAGTGTATATCTTATATACAATAATATATATGAATTCAGTTCTTATGTAAGAGACAGTGTGCTGAGAATTTCACGCATAAAATCCTGTTTAATCAGCCATTGGAGGCAGGGACCCGAGTGTGTCCCGGAGTGGAGGCTGCAATCCCCTGGTGTGGGGAGAGCCACCCTTTCACCAGGGATTGGGGCATGGGGCCCACGGGAAAGGGAGATTGACTCCCCCTCCTCCAATGGGACCCCGTTTCTTTTGATTTTTCACTGGGTCTTGCATATTATGTCATTGACCCTGCATGTCGTCTGTGGAGTTTTCGACTATGCAAAATAATACATTTTCTTTTATTTTTTGCTTAAGACCCTTTTTAAAAAATATGTTTTTATTGATATTTATTTATTTATTATTTTTTAAATTGATCCAGAGAGGAAGGGAGAGAGAGAAACATCCATGATAAGGGAGAATTATTGACCGCTGCCTCCTGAGTCCACAACCCAGGCATGTGCCCTTGACTGGAATCGAACCTGGGACCCTTCAGTCTTCAGGCCAATGCTCTATACACTGAGCCAAAGCATCTAGGGCTGTTTTTATTGATTTTTAGAGAGAGAGGAAGGGATAAGGATAGAGAGAGAAACATCAATTAGAGAGGAGCATCATCGATTGGCTGCCTCCTGCACACCCCCTACAGGGATAGAGTCCACAACCCAGGCATGTGTCCTGACTGGTCATCAAGCCAGCATCCTCTTAGTTCCTGGGTCGACACTCAACCACTGGGCCACACTGGCCAGACAAGACTCTTTGAATTAGATGTTCAGTCATAAACCTCATGTATATCCCAGTGTTTCCTACTGTCAGCTGACATATGTCCACCTTGCTATTGGCCTCACCACTCTCTGGACAGCTGTCCCTGTCATGGACCACCTGTTGCCTCTGCTCTCCCCATTCCATGGAGCCCAGGAGTGGACTTTAGACTCTCTTAATCCCCTGAAGCACAGCTGATGCCGGCTGTGTGAACATGAGCCTGGGACTCAGGACATGTAATAAAGGCATGTGAAACTCAAGTCAAGATCGTGACTCTGGCCCCTTCAGGTCCCAAGCTTCTGCAGGCGAACACACCCTCCCCATCCTCCCACTCAGCCCCTGGCCAGCAGCCACAGTGTGGGGGCCAGATCAGACCTCCGGTGGATGAAAATGCTTTGGAACCCACATCCCCATTTTCCCGGAGCCCTTGGAAAGAGAAATCTCATCAGACCTTACTCCTCAAGAGCAATACAGGGGAAATTTTAACAAACAGTACTGCTTTCTAAATTCAAATCAGACTCCTTATTGCTATCAAACTTTGAGAACTAAAGTAATAGTTTAGTCACAGGGCACCTACTTATAGGACATACCTTTTAGTTCATGTTTTAACAACATTAACAATGAAAACCTCTCTGTTTCCAACAATCCAATTAAGTAGGAAATTATAGTCTGATCTTACTCAATTACGTAGATGTAAAAGCTTTATATAACATGTTAGCAAAAAGAATCCACGCCTGTTATGACCAAATTGGACTTATTGGAGAATGAAACAATGGCTAAATATTAGAAAATCTAATTGTAATTTACTATATTAAATGATCCAAGGAGAAAATTAGATAATCCTTTCAAGAGATACAGAAAAAAATTAAATAAAATTTAGCACCTATTCAGGATTTTAAAAAAGAAAATCTTTTAGGAAATGAACAATGGAAGGTTGCTCCCTTAACCTGACAGAAGGTAAATGGTGAAGATTTAGAAATGTTCGCATTACACTCAGGATCAAGGTGTGAATTCCCATCATTACATGTTCTATTTAACCTTGTACTCTGGTCTTAACCATGGAAGGAAGGAAGGAGGGGAGGGAGGGAGGAAAGGAGGAAAGCAACTAAAAAGGAAAAAAGTGTCTACAGATAATTTTGTTTATGTAAAAAAAAAACAATAACCCTCATAGACACAGACAACAGTGTGGTGATTACCAGAGGGGAAGGGACAGGGAGTAGAAGAGGGCAAAGGGAGATAAATGTTGATGGAAGGAGACTTGGCTTGGAGTGGTGAATACATAATACAATATAGAATTGTACACCTGAAATCTATATAATTTTATTAAACAATGTCACCCCAATAAATTCAGTAAAAAAAGAAAATAAAAGAACATGAACCTACCGATAATTTATTAGAACAAATGAGAGTGTTTATCAGTATCATTAGGTAATAGATCAGTGTCAAAATACACAAAATAATTTTTTAAAAGACCAATGGTGTCCTGTAATTAGTAGAAACATATTAGAAAATGGAATTTTTAAGGATTCATAATAGCAACCATAATATATAATACTATGAGGAATTTATAAAGCTTACAGAAAGACATAAAATAAGACCTAATTAAAGGTGAAATATACCATGGTAACCAAAGGGAAGATTTGTTGTTTTAAATATACACGTTTCCTTAAATTAACCTGATGTGAGTCTTCTACTAAAACATATCAAACTTACCAACATTTTAAAAAGTTTCTTTTGAGAACTGATAAGCTTAGCATAAAATTGATAGAGATGGGTGAAGGACAGAGAAACAAAAAGGCGAGAATTGCCAACAAAAGGTAGTATGACTATAACAGTTACTTCAGTGGGGCATTGGTACAGCAATAATCAGATAGCTTAGTCGTTCTATGTACCACTATTACTGTGATTAGAGTCCAAAACATGAACCATGGATAAGGGCACTTGCTCATTTCATATTTGGCTTAAAGATGAGTGAGCATTGGATTGGAAGCTTAATAGGTGGTATTGAATTGGGGGAAAGGGGTCCAGATCATCATCCATATACAAATTCAAATACATATAGGTATGTGCCTCACACTTGACACACAAAAATAACAGAGGTGCAAGATGACAAAGGCAGATGTCAGTAATCTACATGATAAAAACATAAGAAACAATTCCAAATAGAGTCATAGGGGCACATATATGAAGTTCATATGTAAAAACACTTATGGGGAGATTTCTCATCAATTTCTGAACTGGGGAAAGGGGAGGAAATGAGAGTGAAAGGGTCCTTAGCTATGTCTCTAATATGTTAACTCTAAGAAAATAAGAAACGTGGCAGAATATTAGCAGTTTTGAATGTGGTCAACCAGCATGGTACTAGCTGATTGTTGCTTTTTATACTTCTCTCTATGCTAAAATGCTCTATGATTTAGAAGGCAAAAGAAGCAATTACAATGGGTAGGTCAGTTACCATGTATCTAGTCAATTAAATCCACCACTTTAATAGAATTAAAGAAGAGGATAAATATGAACATTTTGATAAATGCAGAAAAATGTTCTATTAAAGTCAATATCCATTCATGGTAAGAGAAAAGTACGCTCAGAAAATTAGGAATAGAAGTAAGATTTCTAATCTTAATGAAGGACATTTAACAAACTACACATAACCTAATCCTTCATAGTAAATATTAAATGCTTTACCCTCCACACCTAGAAACAAATTGTGCCATATTCAACAGTGAGAAGACTGGAATAGTGTTTAGCCATGACAAAGAACAAGTTATTGATAGACTCAACAACATGGACGAACCTTTAAAATATTATGCTAAGCAAAATAAAGCAGACAAAACCCAGTAAATACTGTATGATTCTAATTATATCTAAAGTAGAGAAAGGGCAAAGGTCTAATGGTAGGCTGGGCAGGGGTGGATGGGGCGGAGCATCCCAAGTTAGAAGAACTGGATGAAGACCAGGGCTGGAGGAAGTTAGAAAGGGAGAAGGAAAGGGTGGGAGATAAACAGGACAGGTACTGAGGGAGGCAGGAGTTCTAATCTGAAATATATGGATGAATGCCAGCGAATAGGAAAACACCCTCGATTCTATATAATAATGACATATGGATGCTTGTTTCTGGGGAGACAGTCCACAGTTTTCATCTCATAGATACTTTTCTAAGATTAAAAGGTAGAAAGGGAGGAGGGGAGAGAGAAAAGAAGAAGAAGGGGGGATAAGAAGTTTTGAACATTCCCTGCATGTCAGATCTGCACTTGTGCCCCCACGCCTTCCAGTCACATCATAAGCTCCACAACTTCCATCATCCCCATTTTGCAGATAATAGAACTGGGGTTCAAAAGGGCAGTGGCTCTCTGAGGACACATAGCCCGTCCAATGGCAGCCAAGATGTCAATGTGGTTTTAGGACATGCAGGATCTTGCTCCTGATTCTTCTGCTCCTGGAAAGGAGAGATCAGTGGAGATATCTCCAGAATGAGTTTGTGTGGCCTCCTGAGGCCAGAACAGGGCCAGTGGCAGGCAGAGAGAGGATGGCTGGTGCTGTCCCATGATCTGCTCTTCTGCTGATTGAGTGTATCAAATCCAGGTTGCTTGGGGACCATGGGCAGGCACTGGGGCCAGAGCTTACCTTGACTTCATTGGAGAAGAAGTCCACAATAATCAAATGCCTGTCTTTAGAGAGAGATAGGAAGTTAAAAAGCCATCTCATGACCTGTGGTCTCCTTTGATTTAACATGTGTTCTTTATCATTATCTACATTTTTAAAGCTGTCGTCTTCATAGTGTGGTCTCAGGACCAGCAGTGTCACTTGAGAACTTGTTAGAAATACAAATTCTCAGGGGCCACTCCAAGTACCTAACCAGAAACTGAGAGCAGGGCCCCGGAATTTGTTTAAACAAGCCCTCCATGTAATTCCTGTCTGTGTCTGAGAACCACCGATTTCCAGTGTGCACAGCCCTCTCAGGTTGATTAGCTCAGCATAGCATCCTGGAAACACTGAATCTACCTCTCTCATCCCCACTGTATGTTTGAGGACCCTGAGGATAAAAGGGAATGCAATGTCCTGAGTGTAAATCCAGGTTGGTTAGCTTTGTAGGACAGCCTACCACCTGCTCTGAGTATGGTGTGTCTCCCATCATGTTCTCCTCATGTCCCTGTGAGACCCTCAACCCACCCGGAGATTAAAAATGCAGCCTTTCACCTCTGCTCTGAGCATTCACATGCTTCATGACAAACCAATGGACAAATATTCAGTGTGGGTGCCTTGCATGACCCTAACAGATGTGGGAAGATATATTCAGACAATCCAGTTGACTTGAGGTAGGAAAATAATTTGAATGTCCAAGTAGACTTTTGATCCATTAGAAATATATGTTGTTCTCAATTTTTAAAAAAATCTGCAGACAGATGAAATGGTGTTTTTAAAACAGTTAAGTGCTATAAAAGATTTAAGAATCACTACCCTTTAGATGAGCATCTACTGTGCAACATTCTTTGCACATGTTTCATTCAGTTCTCATAACAAAGGTGCAGAGTTGGTCTCTTCTTCCTCATTTTATTAAAGGGAAAAAAATAAGTTTCTAATCACGATCATGATCACCCTCTTACTCCAACCCCTTCAGTGAATTTCCACTAATCTGCAGCAGCACTTCTCAACTGTGGCTGCACATGAGAACACCTGGGGAGTTTAAAATCCTGGCGCCCAACCCCTACCCCAGACCAGTGAAATCAGAATCCCTGGGAGAAGGATGTGGTGTTTTCTAGATTCTTCCAGATGGTTCCAATGTGCAGCCCAGCTTGAGAATCACTGATCTAGAAACCTCAGTGTCCTTAGTGAGGTCTACCCAGAAATCCCTGGGTGTTCTGGTTCCTGCCTACCTGTTCAAAATGCATCCGGTGTCTTATCCCCAGAGCTTTGCGTCCTGGCCTCTTTTTGTCCCAGTAACGCCATCACGTCCAGGCCTTGGCATCTGCTGTTTCTCCCGCCAGGATGCTTGTTTTCACAGCTTTTCACTTGGTCCACTCATTAGCATCCTTCAGATCTCAGCCCAAACACTTCCTCTTCTGAGAGCACAGCTTTGGCCACTTCATCAGTGGCCATGTTCAGGATCATTCTCACCGCCTGGTTCATCTCTTTAGAAGCATGTGTTTCAGCCGTGATGATATGTTTGTTGACTTATGTGGTGTTGGTCTTACCACACTTGAATGGAGGATTCAGAGAGCAGAGACCATATCCCCAGTACCTGGAAGGGTGTCAGGCCTAGTACATATTGCCTGACTAAGTGAATGAAGGAGAATGAATGAACTCAGAGGGTTTAAGTGATTAATCCTCAGCCCTGTCATTGTATTCAACAGCTGAATTCCAGTGTTCTGAGTCCAGATTCATCGACTTTTCCAATCTAACTGACCATTTCTGTTTTCACTCCCTTCACGCATGCTGAAACCAATGAGGTGGGAAGAACCTGGGACTTGAGGACTTGGAGCTCACCTCCTGGGATATGTCGAGGAGTAGGCGTGTGGGCACTGTGCAGAACCAGCTGTGTAAATAGCATCACCTCCAGTACAATTTAAATGAAGTCAGTAAATTATGCCTTCAGACCCTACACCATTCACTTCATCATGCTGGAGAAAGAGAAAGGAGTGTTCACAGGAGTAATTTCTCTGCCCAGTTATTTCATTAAAAAATCAAATGGAAGGGGCTCCCTGTGGGAGAAAGTGGCACCTGATGTGATTGTGGGAGACACTTTCTTAAAAAATGGAATAATCAAATGGTGATTCACCTACTTTACTCGGTTCTCGCCATTATCAATAACAGAGAGCAGTGAGCTGGGATGAACTCCAGACATGGCGTGCCCTAGAGGAGACGTGGAGGGCCAGGCCAGCCCTCTGCCTGCAGAAGCAATAACACCAACGTCCATAATTAGTCACCTCTGTCAACTCTTTGGGACATAGCTCTGTGTGTGTGTGTGTGTGTGTGTGTGTAATATATTAACATTTTTCTCCCTCTCCATTGTTCCTGACAATGGAATAATACTTTGTTGGCTGAACATGCACAATAGACTCAGCTTTTACTCTTTTGCTGCCACAATAAGACAACCTCATCCAATATCAGTATCATAGAAGGCAAAGCTGGGGCAGCTGCGGCTGAGGGTTGACTGTGCATATTGACCTAACTGGCACTTGATCTTAAAGAATGCACGAGAGGCAGGAGACACAGAGCTTTCAATCACTAGCTTTCAATAACTACCATTTTTTGAGCCTTGTAATTCCAAGAACAAACCAAAGGTTCTTGGTTTTACTTGAGAGGAGAGGAATCTGAAAGAGTGGCCATGAAACCAGCCCGGGATCCCTCAGTTACCAAGAAGAGCTGGGATTCCGATCCTGGCACAGTTCACAGTGCATTAGAGAGTGGGGAGCCTTTATGGGTGTCATTCATAATAACACTTATTGTTAATATTATCACTATGATAAGTCCGTGATGCATACAATGGGGAAGGCCTGGAAGGAGGGAACAGGTGCAGGATGGGGGGCAGTCAGTGGGGAAAAATAAGGGACATTTGTTATACTTTTAACAACAAAGATAAATTTTGAAAAATATCAGCACTGTGATAATTGCATGATGCATATAATGTCATTTGAATCTCATAAGTGACTTAATTATCACTACAACCTTACCAGGTAGGGACTGTTACTTTCTCTCTACAGGGACAAATAGCAAGGGTCAGAAAACGTACTGTCTTGCCCATGTCCGGTGGCAGAGCTGTAATTTGCACACACGTCTTTTAACCCCTCTTGCTCACTCCCAGCATGTCGTGTGAGCTAGACTAGAAACCCCCAGGCTCCTCACTGCAACAAGAAGAGTGAACCCCGAGCCAGGGACCTGGTTTGGCGAAGTCATCCTGTGGCCTTGGGACGGTCCTGGCTCCCATCCCAGTGGGGCTGGCCCGGCCCTGCTGCCTCTCATTCCTGCTCTGGTGCTCACTCCCATCGCGCACAGATCAGGACAGAGCGCACAGTCCCCGCATGGCCCTTTCACACGTGAAGCCGTTTAAACATGAACAGTGAAAGCCAGCCCTCCTAGACACGGGTCTCAGGAAGACAGAGGAGCCAGGGCTGCTGTGGGAAGATGAGTCAGAGCTGCTCCCGTGTCATTTTGTTGTTGCTCCGGGAAGAGGAGGGAGCGGCTCCTTCCCTCACTCTGTGCACGGCTCACAAGGGGCTTGGGGAGGGGAGAGGGGGGAATCTGGAGCTGAGAACATAATTACACGAACTTGAAAATGAGGTAAAGACCAAATTAAAGCACTAAGCCGTAGGCATAAATACAAATGGATGACTATCAGCAAATCTCTTGTGGCAGCTAGTTAAAAAAAAAAAAAAAAAAAGTGAGATAGTTTGACTACTAAAGTAAAAGTTGAAAAAAATAAAACGTGGGAGGCATCCAGGGGCCGGGGATTTCCCATCGGGCCTGGAATAGACTCATCATGATAGCAGAAGAGAGCTGGGGCCAGTGCGCTACCTCATCTCCTCGCATTCTCCCAGGGACCCACCACTCCCCACACCGCATAGATGATGGACTCAGAGGCTCAAAGTCGGAAGGAGGCAGCAGAACTGCGCAGAGAGGAATGACATTTCATGTAGCCGATGCCTGTTCCTTCTTAATGCAACCTCCTTTTCTGTTTCCCATCAATTTACTCCTTGTACCCGCTGACTCAGCCACAGATCTCTCCACCCACTGAGTCCTCTCTCGTACCAGAGGCACCCATGTCTTACTGCATTTGTTCAAAGAAATACATCAGTAACAATCGCTGAAGGCTGTGTGTGCAAACCTGCTGAGTGACTCTACTCAATACACCTTCCTCCCCATTCTCCTGCCCCAGCCAACGAGGGTGCTGGGCGGTGTGGAAAGACAAGGGCCCGGAAATCAATACAGTGTTTAACGGGAAGTCGCTGAAGCGTGGCCAGCCCACAGCAATCTGCTGACTCGGAGGTATCTGGAGGGCTTCTGGTCGGACAGCAGCCGAGCCACGGTGGACACCCCAGAAAGAGAAATTGCAATCATCAATCCCAGAGAAGGAGGCTGAGCGTCCCACCTCCTGTATCCACAAGAGGGGAAGAGTCGCAACCTAGGAGTTGTTTCTGAGCTCGTAATGTGGAGCTTTCAGACCCTGGGTGACTGGGCTCCAAGCAGGTTGGGAATCACCGTTTCCTGAGAGCAGCCTGACTGTGTGTGCCGCGGGGATCACGGGCCAGGCCTGTCGCTGTGACTTTGCGGAGAAGGTGCTCCGATCCCATTAATATGGAGTCTGCTTCCTTCGACCCTAACAGGAGCAAGCCCACTGCCATCCATTGCTTGGAGAGAGAGCAGATAGAAGGAGGGAGGCTCTGAACCACAACACACAGATACAACACCAACTTCGTTCACTACACTTTCCTCAGGGGATACGATCCTGGGGTTGGCCATCATTACATTTCATTACTGAAAAATCCCGCGATAGGCAGCCCTCAGTAGAAACCAAAGTTACAAGATAAAACTGTGGTCTCTGAAGTCACCCAAATCCAAGTTTAACTCTGAGCTCCACCACTTCCCGGTTGAGTGACCTTGAGAAGGTTCCTTATCTGGACAATGGACGCAAGGGTATCGGGGAGCTACTGGGAATTAAGGATATGTGCGTGTTAAGATGATCTATGACACCTGGGTGTTGGGGAAGGACTTCCCCCATAACACAGTGCCTTTGTACAGTCAATGTTTAATCGCTTTTAACTCTTACTGTGATCGGAATCATTGTTTTATGCGGAAACGGTAATTCCATTGCTGTACTGATCTCACCCAGGAGGAGGGGAGCAAATGTCAGCAATTATAAACGACTAGCTTACCTTGTGCTCAACCTTTCCCTCACCAGAACCCACTTTCAATACTGGTTGGAGGATGGAGATGTTGAGGGGGCCGCCCGCTTCAAAGGAAGGCAAGAGGACCCCGGATCTCTAGAAGGCGGGGCCTGCCTGTGTGCACCCTGGAGCCTGGGTAAGCACACTTGGGGAGTAGGGATGGATGCACTGGAGTCGCAAGTCTCCTGACAGACCCCGCCTCCAGCCCCATAGGCCTTGCCTCCTTCAGCCCCACAGGCCTCGCCTCCTCCACCCTAATCCAACCACAGGCCCTGCCTCCTGCCCCACAGGCCTCACCTTCTCCACTCCACCTGGACTCAGCCACAGTCCCCGCCTCCAGTTCCCAAGGGCCCCTGCTCTCTGGAAGCCTTCCCCTCCCTCACCCATCAAAGCCCCTTCCCACCACCTCCACCGCCAGCTGCCCCTCTTCCCCCATCAGCGCCTGATGGCCTAGCCCTCCCCACCAAGAGGAAGACAGTCAAACTCTTCTGGCAGGAGCTAAAGCTGGCTGGGGGCCATGGAAGCTCTGGGAGCGGCTTCGGGCCCTGCTCCACCCTGTGGGCCTCCCTGGAGCCCGTCTCTGTGGACACAGCGCGGCTGGAACACCTGTTTGAGTCCCGTGCCAAGGACGTATTACCTTCCAAGATAAATGCACCCTCATCTGCAAGGTAACCCCAGAGGCAACAGGAGGGAATCAGAGCGCCAGGGTCCTAACTACTGTGGCTGCCGCTCATTTCCCACGTGGGGAAAGCGAGGCAGAGAGAGGAGCGGGGACTTGTCTGGGGTCTCAACAGGGATCACTAGAGCCCTAACTGGCATCTAAGCTCATCCCAAGGCTTTAAACATCCCAGGTTCACGGTTGTGGGGTGACCTCGCCATTTGGCCAGGGAAGGAGAAAGACAAGTAGTACGGTATTGTGTGCCCTCCAGCATGACTCCCATGAGTTTTTGATCCGTTGCATTAGTCTCAACCCAATGGGGAAGGTGCTTTGCCCGGAGACCCTTTCAAAGGACATTGCTCAGGGAAGCTGGGGTTACCGCTGGGAGAGTGGTGACTTCCAGGTGCCTGCTGGCCGGTAGGCGCAAGATAGATGAAGGTTGCATCTGGTAAAGCTTTCACTGCAAGGAAAACTAAAGGCTGGGACAAGCGAAACCATGTTTATATCAGCTTGATTTATAATGGGCCCAAACTGGAATATCTAAATGTCCATCAACAGTAGAGTGATTACTATGCTACGTGATTTTGTTTCTATGAAGTTCAAAAATAAACCAAACCAGTTGACAGGGGTAACTCTGAGAATAGTGGTTACCTTCTGGGGGAAGGGACTGGGAAGAGGTCTGGAAAGAGTGCTGGAATGTTCTATTTCTTGATTCAAGAGGTGGTTACACAGGTGTTTTCATTCTGTGGAACTTCCTTGAGCTCAAAGTTTATGACTCATGCACTTTTCCATATATGTGTTATTCTTTTTTCTTTTTCTTTCTTTTTTTTAAAGTAAGGTTTACTTAAGTCTGAGGCACAGGCTTCCCCACATTTCCTTGAGACATTGAGTAGATTCAGAACATGTGGCTTTGGCAGATGTGGGTCATGGTGCTCCAAGACCAGCATCCTTAGCACTGCGCCGAGTTGGTTTTGGGAGGACAGCAGCACCCAGGCCGCAGAAGCCGGGGCACTGGGAAAAGCTGTGTGAGCTGGATGAGTTATTGGGTGGAGGCCACATCTGTAGGCACCCCTCATTTAAAGATTCCCAGGAAATATTTAGGGAGGGTCTGGAAGACCTTGACCTTCTACACAATGGGTCAGTGCAAAAACAATTTTTAAAAAGTTGGTGCTTTCACGCTGAGGCTGATGACAGCTAAGAACCACACTTTGAAATGTTTTGTGAAGACTACATCCCAAAGTGGATGTAAGAAAATGTCGGATAAGAAGTAGACAAGGAATGTTCATTCCCCTTTCTATGTCAGGCCAAGTTGAAGTCATTGAGAAACAATAAAATAAGTTCTTCAAGTTTAATATAATTAAGTAGAGAATCTTAAATTTCTGAGATGTGGACACATCTCTACTTTTGCTTCTTGATGAAAATTCTTTAAAATTTCCTTTCCTGGTCAAACAAAATTAGCATAGTGTTAATGACAATGAAACTGAATGAAAATTATCCGCTCATGACACCACTGTGCCAATAAAAATTTTTTTTGTCTTTAAGTATCAATCAGTGGGCATGTGCAAAATTTTGTAACCATTCCTATTTCATTGCATATCGAGATCTTTCTAAAATTTGATGTTAAAAATATCACTAGGCCCTAGCCGATTTGGCTCAGTGGATAGAGAATTAGCCTGTGGACTGAAGGATCTGGTGGATCCGGAGTTTGATTCCAGTCAAGGGCACATGCCTGGGTTGTGGGCTTGATCCCCAGTAGGGGGCATGCAGAGGGCAGCCAATCAATGATTATTGATGTTTCTATCTCTCATCATTGATGTTTCTATCTCTCTCTCCCTCTCCTTTCCTCTCTGAAATCAATAAAAACACATTTACATATATATCTCACTAGAGGCCCAGTGCACAAAATTCGTGAGCTGGGGGAAGGGTATCCCTCAGCCCAGCCTGCACCCTCTCCAATCTGGGACATCTCTCTTATAATCCAGGACTGCTGGCTCCCAACTGCTCACCTGCCTGCCTACCCAACCATTTCTGCCTGCCAGCCTGATCACCCCCTAACCACTCCCCTGCCAGGCTGATCGACGCCTAACTGCTCCCCTGCTGGCCCAATCGCCCCCAACTGCCCTCCCTTGCCAGCCTGGTCACTCTTAACTGCCCTCCCCTGCCCCCTGGTCACCCCCAACTGCCCTCCCCTGCTGGGCTGGTTGCCCCTAACTACCCTCCCCAGTCAGCCATCTTGTGACCACATAGGGACGGCCATCTTGTGTGAGGGTGTGACAGTAAATTTGCATATTACCTCTATTATATAGGACTAGCAATGAAATGTCTGTGCATAGTTTGTTTTTTTTCTTTTTTTCTTTTTTTAGGGGACTACCTTTGATGAGTTCATGGAATTAATTCCTATCAATAGAATTAATTTGAGCATATTTAAGGCCCGTGATCAATGCTTCCTAAGGTCTTTCTTTTTAAAATTGTAAATTTCTCTCCCAGGGTTTACTTTACACTGTTGTTCTTTCGTTTTATTTCATCCGTTCATTTATTACTGTGTGGCAAAGTTTTTTGGTAAAAAGTCAGAAAAGCGTTGGCCCTCGTGTCTAACACTGGCCTGGGTGAGCGCGTTAACTTCAGGCCAAGCACACTTTACGGTTTTGAGCTTCGCTGGGCTCTTGAAATGGGAATAGCCCCCTGCAGCACCCTCTCAATATTTCTAAACCAACTGAAATCAGACTTCATAATCAAATCATACCTGGATGAATTACTTCCAATCTAAAATGGCTTTGAAATTTTTCATATTAATGAATTTGAATATAAAAAGGAATAAGAGAAATCTATAGACCTCTATCATTTTAAAGTTTTATGTGTGGGAACCTGGAAATAGTAGAAACGGAGCTCATACTGATGAATAATACTCACAACCTAAGAAGATCTGTGCTGTGGCCCGGGTGCCGGCAAAGGGCACGGCTGTTTTTCCGAAGGGCGCCAGGAGTTTAAGGCAGGGGATGCATTGCAGCAGACAGAGAAAGGAAGAATGTTCCTCATTTGCCTCTACGGGGGTACTTCCAAAACGTGTACTTCTCTTCCCACATGTCAGACTGGACTCTCCAAATCCTCAGATTTTGATGTGCTTTTTTTCCTCAAAAACTTTTTCAAGCATTTATCAAAATGACATTGCTAACGTAGAATTTTCAAATGAAAACAGTGCAGTAAAGAGATAAAAATAGATATAGCAATGATAAGGGTTAAAATGATCCTGTGAGGAATTATAAAGGGGAGCCCTGAGCTCCCGAGCATCCCAGATAAAGTAGGAAACGGGTCATTTCTTATGACTTGAGAAATCCTCCCAATTTCTGGATTGGAGTCAAGGAGAAACTTGATTTCTGAGCGAAACTTCTTTTCTGGGCCATTATGCAAGGGGCACAGGTAATATGAAGGTCAATATTATCTGCCAAATTTTTACTGCAAATGCAGAAGTTGTATTCACTCTTTGAGCTTTTAGTGCAATTTTCAATTAAAGTTAGAGAAGTTGGCTGCCATCCAGTTCAACGGTGGCCATTGTGTGAGGATGCAGATGACATGTTTCAGGTTTGTCATAAGAGAACCACAAAGACCTCAGGCTTCCGGGGAATGACGCTTCAGCTCAGGGTCTTAGCTGGATAAAGTTTGAATGTCAAGGGGCAAGGTCAGCATGACCTTCAGAAGAATCACTTGTGGGTTTTTATTTTTTTTAATATATATTTTATTGATTTTTTTTTTAACAGAGAGGAAGGGAGAGGGTTAGAGAGTTGGAAACATCGATGAGAGAGAAACATCGATCAGCTGCCTCCTACACACCCCCTACTCGGTAGTGCCCACAACCAAGGCACATGCCCTTGTCCAGAATCGAACCTGGGACCCTTTAGGCCACAGGCCGATGCTCTATCCACTGAGCCAAACCGGTTAAGGCTCACTTGTGGATTTTATTTTTATTACTTTTTAAAAAAAAATTTACACACTAAATCTGGGGATAGAACCTGGAAATGGGTGATTTTCTTTTTAACTCACTCTCCAGAGGAATCAACAGCAGACAGTTCGTGTCAGCATTAGGAGAAATGCGGGCAGTGGCTCTTTGGAAGCCTTTCTGGCCTTTGGCAGAAGCCCAGGTGGCAAAGGCAAGGAGACTGGGACCCCTGCAAGAGCATCTACCCTGCAGGGCACCTCGTGAGGAAGACTAAGGGTGAAGCCTTCCTCTGAAGAGCTGTTTATAGAACATTTCTGGTTTGGGAAAGAAAGAACAAGAGTGAAGGCCATGTGTCTATTCTGGCTTGCCCCATTCTTGCATTCATGGGACTCAGGTAGTCCCTGCAAGGCACAGGGGCCATTAGAGGTATTCTTTTTGCTGGCGATGCCTGTCTGCTCTGGCAAATGTTGATAAATGCAATACCAAGTTGAGCAGTGTGCAATCACCTCTAGCAATATTAATCAAAGAAGGCCTGGTAGATCTCTTGGGGACTTTTGCAGTGAGGGCAAAATAATCACATGTCTGATTTCTTCAAATGAACACGCTCTTTGTTTTTTGTTTTGTTTTGTTTTTGTTTTTCAACTTAACAGGCAGCTGTTTGCAGTCAAGCGGTTAGACTGGTGTCACCAGCTAGTGCAGCGGTTCTCAACTTGTGGGTCGCGACCCCTTTGGCGGTCGAACGACCCTTTCTCAGGGGTCGCCTAAGATCATCCTGCATATCAGATATTTACATGACGATTCATCACAGTAGCGACATGACAGTTATGAAGTAGCAACAAAAATAATTATGGTTGGGTCACAACATGAGGAACTGTATTTAAAGGGCCAGAAGGTTGAGAACCACTGAGTTAGTGTGTAAAATGTTGTGCCCTAGAGACCTCTTTCTGATCAGTACTCTCTCCAGGTCCCTGAAACACTACATAAATAAAAGCGGATGGCTTTTAATGAAAGCCTTAGCCTCCTCACTGTAGCTTTTAACTGTGTGGCAGCCAAACACACACACACACAGACACACACATACCACATCCTAAGCTGTTTATTGGAATTACAAACCCTCAGCCTAAATGTCAAGCTATGCCACAGAGAAATGTGAACTGCTCAGTTTATTAATGGCAAGTTTGAAGGTTGGTCCCATCATGTACTGAGACGGGGTCTCATCTTGCTGGGATCTCAGCTTCTAGCGCGATCAGCATGATCACAGTGTTGACTTAGAGCAGATTAGACGCCAAGGTCCGGGCCGATGAAACCCCAAGGCAGTCTCTGAGTATAATTTGCATGTGGAAACTTGAAGCATAAAGATGAAATGCACCTGTGTTGGATTAACAGCCTTTTCAGATCGGCTTGGTTTCGATCAGTTCACTATAGATTCGGTGCTGAGCAACGTCTTAAACCCTCCTTATTTTCATAAGCAAGTAGCCATAATACCATCTGCCTTTGTAGGGTTCCTGTGACGTTTCAGCAGAACATATTTTAGTGTCTACTGAACACATAGCCTGTTGTCAAAACAATAGCAGCCAGGCCCCGCCGGCATGGCTCAGTGGTTGAGCATCAACCTATGAACCAGGAGGTCATTGTTCATTCCCGGTCAGGGTACATGCCCGGGTTGCAGGCTCAATCCCCAGTGTGGTGCGTGCAAGAGGCAGCTGATCAATGATTCTCTCTCATCATTGATGTTTCTCTCTCCCTTTCCCTTCCTCTCTGAAATATATATATATATATATATATATATATATATATATATATATATATATATTAATAGCAGCTAGTTTAACTGATAGAATTTTAAAAAAATGTCTAGGGTATGGTCTTGAGTTGATTTGTTGCAACTTCAAGACAATCATTTATGATAAAGACCACATGCAGTTGAAAGCCCATGATGTACAAACAATCACGCAGCTGAAAGTCCAATTCCAAGGCAGACTGGACACGTTATAATGCTGACTCCCACACTCTGACTGGCACTCCCCCCTTCACCCCCCAGGTCACAACAGGTCTGCCTGGATCAGGAGCAGGCATCACTTTCTATTTTCGGGTCATGAAGATGACAAAATGCCAAGGGACAGGAAGCTGTGGAGAAAGAACAGTGCCAGCAGCCAGCCACAGGCCTCACAGCAGCACAGCCACGGGCCTCACAGCATCCTACCCTAATGCTAGTATGCTGGCTACTATTAGTTTGTCACACATTCTTCTCCATGAAAAGAAAGAGAGAGAGACTAAAATAAATAACCTTAGGTCAATAAACAACTATAACTCGAGAAGCATCTCTGTGCTTATAAATCCCTTAACATTTCATCAAGGGGAATGGAATAGTTGACACTGGAAAAACAAGCAGCCCAGTAAAGATGGGTATCTTCATGTTTTCTTAAGAAATTCCTGCGGAGAGTTCATCCTCCTGACCTGCTATTTCTAGACCAGAAGCTTTGCTTTATATGGTCCCAGCGCACAGCCCCTGTAGATGCCATCTCTCCTTGGGTCCCAAAGGGTAGGCACCCCTTTACCATAAAGAAGAAGAGATACCTGGCAACTACTAGTATATTAATAGCGGCTACTAGTATATTAATAGCAGCTACTAAAGATGACTCAGCTATATGCTTGTCCAATCAATATTACCAGTTAAAAAAATTGTAATATGTTTTTATTGATTTCAGAGAGGAAGGAAGAGGAAGAGAGAGATGAAAACATCAATGAGAGACAATCATTGATGGGCTGCCGCCTCCATGCCACTTACTGGGGATCGAGCCCACAACCTGGACACGTGCCCTGATTGGGAATTGAGCTCCTGGTTCATGGGTGGATTCTCACCCACTGAGCCACACTGGCCAGGCGATTTTACCAGTTTCTGGATGCCTTGGGATCCCCAATCTACCTTGGTGACCTGGAATTGATTTTCCTCTTATTATGGCAAGAGGGGAATAGGAATATCTTAACTGATGACACCATATGCCAGTGTACTACCAAAGAATGGTGGAGTTCAGACCATTAGCTCAACCATTAAGTGTTTGCTCCAGATCTAAGTCTGTGCAATCCTGCACGTCACAACTTGAGGGCCAAAAGACATGTCTGTGAGCAACCCAGTACTGGGAGCATAGTACCTGCCTGCACTGGGCACAAGGCTAGCAGAGTCCATGCCTCATAGCATTCCCCTCCCACTTTACAGTTGAGGAAATGGATTCAGAGTGATTGCGTCATTTACCTAATGATGTGTGGCCAGTGAGTGGCAAAACCAAGGTTTGAACCTCGCTAAACACCACCTTTATTCTGCCTCTCCACCCACCACTGTTGGAAGGTAGCGCCACTAAGTGGGTGAGCAGTCTTTTCTGTCCACTGCTACCATCTCTCATCCAGCCCAGGACCTGCTTCGAACATGTGCTCAATTCGTGGCTGATGTCCAAGGCTGGCACTCTTCACTCCTCATCTACTTGTCTCTTTTTATGCTTGGTGCCAAATCGAACACTCTTCAAATATTGTTTTCTTCCAGAACTTGTCTTGGCTTTACCATGTGATTTTGGCTTTGCTTGCTCTCTGCCCCCAGTCTTACATTTGTGTGTGTGTGTGTGTGTGTGTGTGTGTGTGTGTGTATATATATATATGGTTGATAGTATTACCGTTTTTTTTTCCATTCCACCCCCCTTTACCTCCCTCCTCCCATCCCCAACCTCTCCCCACCCCCCAGTCTCTCATTTGTCAGGGGAGCAGGTCCTTTTGCAAAACCATGAGAGGAAAGAAAGGAGAGGTTGTTTAGACTAGAGGAAGGATTTGATGTCCTTAAGTGAGGGGTGGGGAACCTTTTTCCTGCCAAGGGCCATTTGGATATTTATAACATCACTAGGGGTCCAGTGCACAAAAATTTATGCACTCAGGGGGGTTCCTCAGCCTGGCCTGTGCCCTTTTGCAGTCTGGGACCCCTTGAGGGATGTCTGCCTGCTGGCATGCCTGGCCAGCCTGGGTGAGGGGCTGATGGCTGTTTGCAGGCTGGCCACAGCCCCCCAGTGGGAACCCTCACCCCATGGGTGCCTGGCCAACCTGGGTGAGGGGCTGAGGGCTGTTTTCAGGCTGCCGACAGCTCCCATTTACCCAATGTCCCAGCGAGGCTGGCTGGAAGCAGATTTCTGGGATTTATTTATCTTCTATAATTGAAACTTTGTTGCCTTGAGCAGAGGCCCAGCCACCCTAGGCAGACAGTTTCCTCCATCGCTGGTGCAATGGAAGCCTCCTGTTTGCTGTAGCTCCATGGCTGAGGGATGCCATCTTGGCTGGGTTAATTTGCATACAGCCGCTCTGATTGGCTGGTGGGCATGGCTTGGATGGTGGGTGTGGCTTGAGTGTAATGGAGTGAGGGTCAATTTGCATATTGCTCTTTTATTAGATTAGCTTTTTGAGCCATACAAATGACCAGCTTAAAAGTTATCCTGCTATATTTGATCAAACATTTATTCAACTCACCCCTAATGTCTTGGCAGGGCCAACTCAAATGATTCTGTGGGCCTTACATGGACCATGGGCCAGACATTCCCCCACCCTACGATAGGGCAAGAGAATAGAGTGATCAGGACAAGTCTCTGCTTGGCAAAATTGGAGGCTGTGTGCATTGGAGTTAATAAGCCATTTTCAGAACAAAAGCTACTTTATTTTCCTAAAGGTATAAAGCTCCAAAATCCAGGGGGAGGAGTCATTTTCTCCTTCCTAGGTCCCTTCTTTGGTGACCTCGGAGAAAACAGATAGCAGCAATCCCAGGACCACACAGCAGCATACTGAGGAATGGACAAATACTACTGCCTCGTTTAATAG